>BQKZ01000843.1:0-17331 GCA_036244855.1 Temnopleurus reevesii
AGATCTCAAATCAAGACGTGTTACATAGCTAGAGCGTTTCAGATTGATGAAAAACAACTAAGAATGCCCAAAATAGTTATATACAGGCATTATCAAGATATCTATGAAAATTGAATAAAGCATTCACTGTCGCAAATAGCTTGTCAATACATTCCATCAATGCCCCCTCAAATTCCCCCCTCCTGCTCCCATCTCAAATGCACAGCTTGGAAGCTGAACAAGTTAAAAAGTAGTCCAGAGCCTGAGGCTCCAACCTCACTTGTGGGGCCGTTTTTTTAAATATATTCTTCTTAACTTAGAACAGGAGGCTCAAGCCCTCAAACATCCCTCTATCCATCTCCACGCCACACCCACAATCTGCATACAACCAACAAACACATTTTGATTTTGATAATTGATAGTTGAACCGTACCAGTCCGATCAGCCAAAAAAAAGAAGAAACAGGTTTCTAGTGGACGATAGGAAAATAATGTGCGATGTACTGTAAATTGTAATGAGCAATGGAAATAACTTATGTCGATGATTATGAGCTCCACTCATCAAGGCCAATTTCGGAAAAAAAATCGGGCGGAAGTACCTGCTCCGCTCTGCAGAGCTCAAGAACCTTTAGCGGACGTTGTCCGATGATGCCCGCCGAAGTCCTAGCGTCGTATCTCAGTGAGGTTTCGATAGGGATTCGAAACAAGTTCCGGATGCCGGAGGCGGAGGTTCAAACAGTGGGCTAATAAGACGCAGAACATAGAAGATAAATCATGAATAAAATAGATTAATACCAAGGTCATACGCTCGGTCGTACTTTGAGTCTTGATTGAATGACCTAATCCTGTGAGCGGAGGTTAGATTTCACACAAATTTCCATTCATATTGCATGATATGCCGAGTGATGCTGATGTCAGGTGACCCAAGACTGCGGCTACAACTGAAGTAAGAAAACATTTTCTTTACGTCTAGCATATGTTCTTCGAGCTCCACCCACCGACCTCGGCGGCTCCTCAGGGACCGCCCCCTTCAAAATTACAGAAGGATAAAAAAAAACATGAAATATCAGATATGAATACATTTGGATGGAAACGTATTTATTCTGGTTCTTAAATCTATATGAATAATTCAATCGCTTGCTTATTTATATCTATCTAAATACAAATCCCGCAAAATGAAAAAAATCCCAAATGTACCTCTGCTTTATATACAATCATTAAAAAAGAAACGCCTTTATTCATCTCAATCACACGATTAATGTAACCCCCCCCCCCCCTCTTTCCCCACTCCCTCTATGTCACCTAGCACGTCCTTTACTACTCCCATATTATCTTCGTGTTTTTGTTCTTTTCAGTTTTTTCTTTGTGCTGTTTCTTTAATTGTTCTCCACTGCTTCTCTCCTGTTTATTTTTGTAATATTTGTTTATACAGATGCAATGTTTATGTGTATATAGGCCTATATATTTATCACGTAGGGGCCAGCCTTCTAAACAAGCCTCGCTTCTTCGCTGGCCTCTATTTTTTATTTATTTCGTCACATTACCATTATCATTTATGACTGTATATATTTGAATTATCAAAAGAACTGAAAAATAAAATGATTTGAATTTGAATTGAAGTTATATAACACTCTGTATGTTTTGTTTGGAAAAGAGGTGGGGCCATGGCAGGAGGATGGGAATTGTTGTCTTCGGAGAGGGGTAGGTTTCCAGTTATAACAATATAGTTAATAATTAGATTTACTTTCGAGAGTTTTTTTTTAAGTTTTTATTCTTGCTTTATAAATAACCACAATAATAAAGAAGATGATTAAACATAAGATTAAACATATTTAAATAGATTATTATAAGCAATATAAAAAAAAGAAAGTTGTATTATTCGGATTCAGATGGTTTTATTTCAACCAATCATTTAAAGCACAATAGTAACAAACATAGTATGCAAAACAAACATAGACATACAAATCAAATATAGTCGGAGCCCCACATTTCGGTATACAAGCATCATTTTGCATTCGATCAAATTTCACTTTAGTTTACCTTTATGCTTAATGTTGTTGATTTGAGATATTCTGTAATTGTAATAAAGCGAAGAGTTTTTATTCAATATATATTTATAGTCTATATGTACATGTAACCTATAATAAACGGTGTCGATCCCGATCGTTATGGGGAAAAGTGAGCAAATAGGGTACGAATTTTCATTTTTAACTTTTCCGGGGTGGTTTAGACATTAGGAATTCTCACTGGAGTTCAATGAGTGGGTGTAAAGAGGTGATAGCTAGAGTATGATTATTTGGAAAATTCGTTTACTAGGCCTGTTTAATTAATTTGAGATTGATCGATTCCCGCAATTCCATTTTCCTATACCTTCACAATTTATAATGAAATGGTGAAAGCGTCAACAAAAAGATGGTGGATCCATGATCTGGTCGGCCACCCCCCCCCCCCCCCCCCGGGCCCCCCGGCAGCCGACATTATTGGTGAACTTTGCTTTTTAGATACGGATCTCACTGCAGAGAGTACTGAACTTGAACTTGAACTTGAAATTTAATTTATCCAAAAACATCCATACATCAATATTGTACATATATATGAATATACATTGTAAAAGGTTAGAGGATAAAAGGAACCAGAAAATAGCATAAATGCTAGTCAAGTCTGGTACCTTCTACTCGAACCATTCAATTTGATAACAAGTATCCCCGTCTGTAACGATGATGCTGGATAAAAAAAAATAATGAATTACAATTGGCTTGCTTACATAGAGGTATATCTCTGTGCTTGTTTACTACTATTGGCTAAAAAGTACAATCAATTTAATATCTTATTTTTGTACTCAACGCTACCCCAAAATTCACGTCCGAGTTTTGTTTCGCTATTTCAGCTCGCAGAATGACCAACAAAATTGATGTTTTGATTACGCAATCTCGGAAGCTTGCTTCGAGGAAATTGACTGCATACAAAATCAAACACGAAACATTTTTCAGCAAGAGCTCGCTGACTGTGTTTGACTTGAGCTTCATAGCAGAGGAGATTTCAGATATTTCAGTTCCAAGTAAGATTGATTTGCTGATTTTGAAAGCCTGAGATTGGTAGGTAGGCCATTGTTATTTTTAATCCAAATTAAAGCGGTTTCAGAGTTTGTCATGGCACTTAAAAAATTAAAGACTTAACCTGCTATGTTAATGTCAAAGAGTTTAGACAGTTTGTCAAGAAAAATAGAGACTTTGGTTCAGTTGAAATTTGCCTCCTTTTTGTTTGAGTTAATGGAAGGCTTTAGCTTTTAACGTTTTGGAGTTTCAATGACTTGCCTAATCTGATCTATACATCATTGAATTTTTATAAATTTCTTCAAAGTTATTGTTGAAATTCCCCAAACAACAACTTTTTGATATTGATGAATCAGATATCTGTAGATGGAAAGAGATTAAAGTTTAAACATTTGTTTACTGTTTGGAAACCCAAGGGCCAATCCCTATTCTGCCAAAATCTTTGGTTTTCATGATTGCAACACCTTCCACTAATTTGACAATAGATTGTCAAATTAATAAAAATTCAATGATGTTGAAAATTAAGAATTCTAAAAAATTCTGTTCCTATGCTCATGTGTGAGTAAGAGCAAGATTGAGGCACATAATTGTTCCATCACATGCAGCATTGGTTGCCTGATCATTCATATTTACTCAGTGTTTTTGGTTTGCTGAATTTCACTCAACTTAATTTTTTTCAATTAAACTTTGATATCGATCCAAAAACTCTTAAAATGGTATGTTGCGTGGAAACTTGAAATGTGTCATAATTTTTCCACTCCTGTATCATTTATTGTAGATAATTGTAGATTCCTATGGTGCAAGGAAGGAAACTTTACCGTCGTGTAATTTGATTTTGGTTCTTGTATAAGTTCTTTACCACATTTCATTTCAGAATTTGTCATTAGGGTATTGCGACACATCAGCCTCCAAATAATTGCTTGATCATTCCAAAATGGCGGACAATCTGACTGACAACCACATTCGAGATACCATCAGGATGACATTGAATGCAGATAAGATAAAGCTATGGCTTCCTCCTTACACATTAGAGAATGGACAGAAAGGGGAACTCCCTGAGGTAAGTTAGATTAGATTGTACTCACATCTTTCTTCTTTCCTTTTCTCCTTCTCTTCATTTTTCTTTTTTCACTTTCTTCTCCTCCTCCTCATCTTGAATCCTTTTTCTCTTACTGCTTCTTCTCCTTTGTCTTCTAGACTAGACACATTATTTTCATTATTCTTCTCCATTTCCTTCATTTTGTAATTTTCTTCTTTTTGTTCTCCATATTATAGATTTTCTTGTTTTTCATTATTTATTATGTTTTTTTTTTAGATTTACCTTTCTACTAGTCTTCATCTTCTATCCTCACTCTTTAATTTGTAATGTTATAAATTTCACTTTCCTCTCTCATGTTATTTGATGACAATAGTTTGATAGAATGCAATTTTTTTTTAATATTGAGATATTAATAGTTTGCTTATCTACCATGCAAATTTATTCAAACTGTTTTTTATACCAGTATGTTTGCCAGGTTGTTAGTCTGTTGTTATTCAGGTTGTTTGTAAATAATTTGAATATTTTTGGAATTGTCCTTTTTTTTTGTAATTTCCAATCATTCAGCAAAAGAATGAATCAACAGCCATTCTAACTTCGTGAAGCTCCACCAGGGATCTGCAAATTTTTATTCTTTTAATCTAGCTTTATTTTAAAAGTTAGTCTGTAGACTTCAATTTTTTTAGTTCCTGGAAATTATTTCTTGTACATTAACCTCCCATGATGTTCCTATCATACTATTTGCAAATCTCAACATTTTTATGGGTTCCCTTTCCTCCCTAAGTGTGTAGCAGTTCCAGTTCTTTAGAAGCCCTACAGGTATTGATGAGTGGTTATCTGCTCTTTGCATTTGTTGGGGGAGATATTTAAGTCATATTTTACCATTAACTCTTAAAATCAAATACTAATTACTGCTTACTTCCTTCATAGCTTTCTTGACAGTTGAGGCCATTATAGGAAGTGCTTTCAAAAAGTATCTTTGGATTTTTTTTATATGGGTTGCCCTCTTTATTTGGATACTTATCTTGTACAAATCATATATTGCTACAGTGTATGTTAAATAATCCCATTTCTATCTCCCTTTTCTTCACAGGACCTCATTTCTCGGTTCACATCTGATCTCAAATTACCAAGTGAAATCATTTGTGTAACCCTTGAAGAGCTCAGACAGCACGCAGTTGGTAAATTGGCAGCTCGTAAGAAGTTCCAGGAAGATGGCATTGCCAGTTTAAAGATCAAGTTAACAGGAAGTGTACCAAATAACATCAACAGAGCAGGATTCAATGTAGAGACAAAACTTGACATTAGCAGCACGACTTTAAAACAAATGTAAGTAAATGTTTTTAATAAGGTCTTGTATGATAGAACTGTTTGAGACATTGACAATTTTCTCAAATATCTATTTATCCTATCTTATTCTCCTTCTCCCCCTCCCCTCTCTCTCTCTCTTCCTTTATCTTTGCTTGTTTCATTTTGTATTTATCTTTGCTTCTCAATGTAACAAGCGTTGGAAGGAAAAACAATGTGAAGCTTGCACTATTCATATGCATTTATTTATAAAGAGAGAAAAATGATATTAAGATCCAAAGCCTGTTTTCATCAGATTAGTTGTTTCAACTTGACAAAACAGTGTAGAAAATTAAATAATATCGAGGATTATCAGATAAGAATACCTGGTGCTTGATATTTTCAATTAGATTTTTGTATGAGTTACATTTTCAGAAGCTCTATATAAAAGCTCCACTAATTACCCTTTCTTCTTTTCACAGGATAAGTGAGCAGATTTCCCTGAGTGTTGATCATCTCAAGTTAATCAGCTGTGGTCAAGTCTTGGATGATTCCAAAACTCTCCAGGATCTGGGGCTAGGACAGCAATCACAGGTAAAGGATTGTAATTGTTTCGATAAGAAATACTATGGGAGCACAAAACACATAAAATTTTAATGATAATTTTGAAAATAATTTTATTTCTTTTATGACGCTTTCCCCATTAGGCCCAAAGCGCTTTAACAACATTACACTAGTCAAAGGATATATAACAATAACAAACGCACCTAGGCTGCATTACCTTAGGTCCCTTGGGAGCTTCCACAATGTCAGCCTACAATTAGGCTTGCTCAGCTTTTTCAGATATTTCTTATGTGAATTAGGTCCTAAGTATGATTTGATGCATAAAATAATTTTATCTATCAATAATTTTTTCTGAAAGTTTACATTATACACTAATAATGACCGTTGGTTTAGAATCAACTCCATTCCCCTCCCTACTGTTGGACACCTAAAAAGCCTGGGGCGGTATTCTGGTAGGTGTTATCTCAAAATATTATCTTATCTTTAAATTGCTATTCTGGAAGCTGTCTTATCTCAGTGTCCTAACTTTTGTCTTATCTTTTGTCTTATCACCCCTGTGCGTCATAAAAATGCAGTGCACAACATATTGCGCGCAAGAGATAAGATAGATTGGTATTCTGAAAAGTGTCTTATCTTTTGTCTATCTTATAATAATGAACGGCTTTTATATAACGCTTATCAACTCTAAGAATTCTCTAAGCGCTCTACAATTGCAGCATTATTACCCTGGCTTTAGCCCGGCAGCCACTTCATTAGCGCACTTGGCGTTTCAAGGAATAAATATTCCTGCCAGGTACCCATTCACCTCACCTGGGTTGAGTGCAGCACACTATGGGTAAATTTCTTGCTGAAGGAAATTGACGCCCTGGGAGAGATTCGAACCACCGACCCTCTAGTTAAGAGGCGAGAGTCCGAACCACTACACCACGACGCTCTAACGTTTAATTTCTCATAGAGATTTAGGACACCTCCTAGCTGTCTTCTCCACCATGGCGGCAATTTTTCTTGCATTAAACGTAATTAGGAAATAGATCATGTTTAGAAACAAATTTCTGATTATGAAGTACCAATACAGACTTTCAAAAAGTTGTTTTAATTTATTTTTTCATGAATTTCGTGTACTTGCGACTTGATGCAACAGGATGAATTTCTTTCTCGTGTGCTCAAACCAAACACGTGATAATTAGGACATTTAATTTGTTAGCGCGCAGTACGCGAAGTGTTTCAGCGTATTGAAACTGTGCTGCGCAGGGGCTTCAGCTAAGCTTTTTATTGGTCAATGAGTTTCGGAGGGGAATGGAACATTGATTTCGATTGGTTATTTGAGATAAGATAGGCGGGTCATAAGAGAGATAAGACAGAGAAAAGAGAGTTTCCAGAATACCGATTTAAGACTGTCTTAGCACTGTCTTATCTTATGGAGATAAGACAAAAGATAAGACACCGAGATAAGACAGCTACCAGAATACCGCCCCTGGCTATATTAGGGGTAAGAGTATATTGTATTATTAATGTTATCATTTTTATCATTATTATTATTATCATTGTCATCATTATCATTATTATTGTTTGTATTGT
The DNA here is from genome assembly GCA_036244855.1 of Temnopleurus reevesii. Classification (NCBI taxonomy): domain Eukaryota; kingdom Metazoa; phylum Echinodermata; class Echinoidea; order Temnopleuroida; family Temnopleuridae; genus Temnopleurus; species Temnopleurus reevesii. The sequence goes on from BQKZ01000843.1 coordinate 7,497, forward strand.
TTTATTTTTTTTTCATTGATAGGTGATGGTGATCTGCCTTTCAGAGAGTGAAGTAGAAGCTCGAAAGCAAGATGAACAAAGACATCGTCTAGAAAGGACCAAGGAAGCAGCCAAGATACTTGCCACAAGAAATACAGGTGAAATGTAGTCAGGATAGTACATTTAAGTCTATGAACTGTGAGCAAAAGAGAAAAAAAATATTTTGGACAACGTAAACTTCATTCAAGCATTCACAATAGCCAGATACACACAAAAGAAATTTCATCCCCTCTTATTTTGTGGAAATAAAAATAGGTAGGGTACTTTCTTTTGTAAGTATCTTGTTATGTTGTCCAAAATCATTTGTCAGGATAAATCATGAGAAAACAGTACATTATTTCAATTATAAGATGGGGCAGCAATTAAAATTGTTTACCTATCATATCCTGGTATTTGACATGATATTTCCATTATACTTTTCATTGCAAACTCATGCAATGTTCGTAAAATTTCCTACCAATTTTGCGACAAGTTTCCCTTGCGCAAAATGAGTGAAATACACACAATACAATGGCATGTCAATATTTGCAGCTGTCATGGGATGTGTTATCAGTAGCTGTTTTGTATTTTAGCAACATTAAATGCATGTACCATGCAATGTTAGTTGACCAATCAAACTTTGATGCAAGGCTAGTCATTCAACAATATCCACAACTAACAGAATTTTAAGAATGAGTGCATACTAGCAGATTATTCAAAGCTCGCATTGCAATGGTAATTTTTCTAAATACAAACGCCTATATATTATTAAAAAAGAACCATACGTAATGCATAGCCTTTTTCAATGAAATTGCTTTTTAAAGATAAAACATGATATATGTGAGAGCCAGGATCACTCCTTATCGTCCTGTCCACACCTCACTGCTGTGTCACCACATGGTAGATTTACATGTATTTATATACATTTTATTTTTTCACCTACAGAGGACCGAGTAGGGAGAGAAGATGAACGTTACTTTCTTCAGATTGCAGACCATACAGGTCGTGCCATCAAGCTTCCAGATGAGGAGAGGCAAGCCCTCAGCGTTGCTTTGACGTTAAATGAGAAGGGACGAGCCTGTTTGAAGAGGAAGCAACATGGTGAAGCTCTACTTGTTCTCCTTGAGGCTGACCATGCTTTCAGGTGAATAATTGTTGTTGCAACTTTGTCGCCATGAGAGGGCGCTCAGGAGAATACGTAGTGAGCTGCCAAGTATGCCATGTTCAGGCCTTACATTTTGTTATTTTTATGGCAATACATTTTTCTTTAGGGTACATTTTTATATAATAGCATGAACATGAAAAAAGGCAAAATAAATCTTCCAAGGCCAAAACGGCAGGGATTTATTAAGCTCTGAGCATCGATAGTGAAGAAGCTCTTTATTTGCTTCTAACTCCAAAACAAGTAATCCATATCATGACAGATAATGTTATTTTTGGTTAATTTTATGTACTTTAAGATTTTACAAACTATATTTCTTTGCTTCAGATACTCTCTATAATCCTGTCAATTCATATGAATTTCAGCCATGTATTTCATGATTCACAATGAAGTGAATTGACGACAGTGTGTTCTTTTTTTTCAGGCAATGTCGATCAGAGATTCTACAGGCTGTTGATAACTATGCTGTTTTGTGCTTGGATATTGTCTGGTGCTATTTAACTCTTCAAAATGTTGAACAACTCCCAGATGCAGGTAATACATTTAAGAGTAATGGATCTGTTGACTTTCAAAAATTTTAAGAACTTTTCAGGCCTTGAATATAATGAAACTTACAAATGGAGATATATAGAATTGAACATAAAAAAAGCTTTCTTAAATATATTAGCGATATTATAATTGATATATAATTTCCCAAGTCGAAGGGAATTTGAGAACAAATCATAAACATGTGTTATTTACCTCTTCTAAGTCAAATTTTTCCCAAGTTTTAACAGATTTTTATAGTCAAAGGAGATTTGACTTGGGCAGAGCTACCTGTTTGCCCATGGCACATTCAAAGAAGAATCATAAGTATTGACGTACAGCGATTAGGTACAATTGGAATAGAAAAGCAAGACTATATCAATGCATGGAATGGAAAGTATTTTAATGTATATTACTGCTGAAATTATGAAAGTGTGTAAGAGCATTTTGATACAAGTCTTGAATAGAAAATGCAAGATTTTATCTTTGCTCGGACCAATGTTGTGAGTTGGTAGGTGACACAAGATGCTCAGTGTAATTTACAGATGAACTTCAATCTGATTAGGTACATTCTGTGTCGATTATACCATGTACGTCTAACATCGTGCATTCCATTCTGCGGTGTATTTTTTTTTATTCTCTGTAGAGTCTAGACTGACAACATGCGAAGATTGTTTCAACCGCAGCTATGGAGCAAATATGGAGAGGTTAATGGCGCTAAAAGGAGATAACTCAAGAGAGTTGGCCCTCTATGTTAGGCTTTACTTATTACAGGTGAGTTTTATCATAGAATATGTTAGCAAATTTTAGTGGTGTAATCATTATAACCAAATTGTAGCAGATATTGAAAACAGAAATTCCTGCTCAATTGTTAGTTTATAAGTACAGTACACATCCATGGTTTTGAAGTGTGGCAGAAAGTCAAAAGTTAAGTCGCAAATCACAAAATTAGAAAACCAAGTGCTTTTTTTTTACAATACAAAATATTTCATTTGATCAGAAAAATGTACTTAAGAACACAATTTCATCAGTATTCTGGATGATTTGGCAGTTTACCCCAGTCTTATTAATTTCCATTGAAAACATAATTGTGTTAAATAAGCTCTCTACAATCAGCAATTTGTTACAGGGTCACTGTTTACAGTGATCTACTTGTTTAACTATTCGAGTAAGAGCCTGATGGTAAAAGCCCTGGCAGTGTAGTAGAGTATATTGATAAACAGGTTGTCTCTCTGATCCATAAGTAGATTTTTGTCCTGTTCTTCTCAATAGGGAATTGTCGCTGTCCTAAAAAATGACCTCAGGAGAGGGAAGGATCTTCTTGAAAAAGTGAGTTGAAGTAAATCTAATGCATCTTATTTACCAAAGGTAGCAACTTCAATTTCACAAACCATCCTCCCAGCTATTCCCGCAATAACATTTTAGATCTATCAGATTTGTTATAGAAGTTATAGACCTTCTATTATGACTTAATTGTATCTTTAATTAGAAGACAATGAAATATTTATCAATATGAACAGATACCCTGTCGAGCCACATAACATACATCAAAATTACAATTTTGCCAAAATCTAAACGCGAGTTGTGTTTTATAAAGCTGTTCATAGAGGTACAGACGACTATTTGAACACGTGATGACCCTTTCTTAATGATAATCCCTGGTGCAGAATCGAATCCTCTAGGGTCAACAGCAATTTGTAGAGTCGAGCTAGGTCTACCAAAAGCGTTATGAAACACAACCTAAAAATGTAACCCCAAACTCAAAACTCGAGCCACCGTAGAAATGTCTGATTTTTTTAAGTCTGATCAATAAATCTCCAACTGTATCCTTTCAGGCAGAGAAGATACTGAACTCACTGCAAGTGGATGAAACCAAATTGATGCAACTCATGTCGATGGGGTACGACATGTCCGAGGCAAGGCTTGGACTGAGGGCTGCGGCTGGGAGTGTGTCCCACGCCATCACCAAGATCCTAGAGAGGAGAGACAGAAGGAAGGAGATTGCAGAGAAAGAGAAAGAAGAACGCAGGCAGAAGAAGCAACAGAGGAGTTTAGGAAAGACTGCTGATGGAAGCTGGTGAGTCCCATTTGTTTATTTTGTTTGATGTGTTCAGTTTGATGATTGAATGATAGTGACTGTTTCTGTGAGGAGGGGAGCAATGAAGGTGGTCAATTGTAGCCAGGTGCCAGCTATCACAGGTTTGACTGCATGCGATGATATCACCCATTTTCACATTTCTGTGCCTTTCTAATTTTTTCTTTGATTAGCAGTGATTGGCCTGACATTTATAAGCCCTGGGCAGTATTTAAGTAAGATAAGAAAGATTTTGGTATCCGTTCTTGCGCTTAATGATAGATGATATCATTCACATTCAGCGCAAGAACTGATACCAATTATTCTTCCATCCGTGCTTATCCTGGTGAAACATCGCCTTGTCTAGTGCGAATAAAAATGGATTGGTTGATGATGTGCAGTTAAATGTAACTAATTAACAATACAAAACTTGTACTAGGGTCAGATGGGTGGAGCATCAAAATCATTTTATCTACTGTTTTTAGATTGAATGTGATCCTGCTCCCTGAAATAGCCACATATTTTTTTGCACATGTTGGTCATTATAAAAAAAATATATTATACTGCATGAATGTGTTTGAATGACCCAACTGAAAGATGAAGAAAATGTGCATGATGTGTTTTGGCAATGCAGGGTTTATTGAATTTGTCTGGGAAGTAATAATTTTACTAAGCTACTTTTCATTCCTACTGCCTCCAATTATTTTTGGTGTGTGAATCTTGACAAAGGTTTTGGATATGCAGTTATTTATTGTCACTATTAGTCATGCATACTCCACTGTTGCTTTGCATTGTTGGCATTCATAATGAAAGAAACAACAAAACTTCTTGCCTTGATGTCATAATATGAGCTTGGATGTGTTATGTCAAAGTTACATGTATGTAAGTTTCTTGCTTATTTGAAATTATGTTAACATTATTTGCCTACAATAAAGTTGTCTAAACTTCTATTTCAGAATTTTAGCCTCATTATTTTGAGTTCATAAAAACTTTAATACAGTGCAAGTCAGAATTATTTGGTAATCTGCTATCAATATAAACCTCATAACCCAGTGAACATGCAATGATCAAATTAATTAAATAATTCTTGCCTTATCCCAACATGGATAAACACTGATTGACAGTGCTTTACCGAGAAGCTGAGAAAAAAATCTCAGGCCTTCTCGGGTAGGAATCGAACCCATGATCTCTTAATGACTAGACAGGTGTCTTACCACTAGACCACCGAGGGCTCGATTCGTGTTATAGCAGCAGGTACTGCGTAAATATCAATTGAATGATTTTTGTATTTATCCACCCAACACAAAAATCATTCAATTGATAGAATGATAAAATTGTTCTTAACTGTATATGGTGATCACATGTAACCAAAGAATTCTGACTTGCACTGTATCTTGTGTTTTTACCAATTACTGACTCAATATAGAAAAGATTTCTTGATTTATATTTGAAGATTTAAGTCTAATTATTTTGATTTCTGTTGACAAATAATAATTATCCTATCAACAAACACAAATCAACAAACACAAGTATGAAATATTGCAATGCTTTATTTTAAATTCACAGAAAGTGTTCAATGTTTGAAGAAACATATAATACAAAACCATTGATTCATTCTGGAGTTATGCGATAACATTGCCCAAGTAGACTTTTGCAATGTCATCTAACAAATTAATCTGTACAAGATGAATAAGTTCACCAATAAGGCAGGCCTATTAATATGTATGTGTTATCTACACCCAAAGGCTGTTCATGACAACATAAAGCTTGCCCGACCGGTTTAACCCCTGATGAAGTGATTAACTTTGAGGAAATATAATTTTACAAATCCATACATGCCATCCCTCCATCCAAACAGGTCTTTTGTTCATTCATGTTACTATGAAACTTTATATTAAGGTGTATGGAAATCTCTTAACATCATTAATTTGAAATACAGGGGAAAGTCAATATAACAATGTTTTCTAACCCTGCTATAACGAGATTACTGCTGTAGCAAGGTATTTTTGATGGGCCTAAGTACCTCATTATTATACTGAGTTTCCACTGTAGCAGTAACTTCATTAAAGTTAAAGACTGAAACCAGATTATTACCTCTCTGTATCAGGAATATACATAACGACTGGTGACATCAGCATCTCATTCGAGTTATTCAGAGCCATAAATAAACCACTTAAATGAATCCGTTAATTCACCAACAGATGTCTACATTTGACAGTACTGTGTGTTCGGGTACCCTGAATCTGTATGAAAAAATTCTGAGGCAGGACCACATGAGATTCAAACTTTTGACCACTACTAGACTAGTGTCATAACCACAAGACAACCAGAGATTGAGCTCAACTATTTGGCTCAAAAACAATGTGCAGTGACTGTAGATGTTCATCATTTGGGTATACAATCACAAATAAATAGATTCAAATACAAATGCAGGGTTCAGGCTTGAAGCTTGTCTATTCTTTGCCAGTAATTTTTCCCCCACAGCTCCCAGGCACCTAAATGGACTTTGTGAAAAAACAATGCTACAATTCCCAAAGATTGATTGGTACATCTCTGTGCATCAAAGTACAAATTGAGACACTTGCTCAATATTAAAAGAAGTCAGTACACAAGGCAAAATGGATTCTTACGTAGTTGTGTTTCAATCATTTGCCAAACATATTCACTTTAGTACCCCTTTCTCAAACATCTGGGGACTGGGAAGGTGAGGACTAAATTTGGAGGGCATGAAATGAGGTACAACTCCATGCAGTACACCATCGTGTTCTCGAAAAAAAAAAAATTCTTCCGGAAGCGAGGACACATATAAAGAGTTTAAAAGCTATTTAGCTTCCTGGTGCTTGTTTCATAAAGCTGTTCACAGTAGTGCACATGACTGGTGACCCTTTTGTGCAATGAATGATAACCCATGTCACTGGATTAGCGCCTGCAAATGGGTCACTAATTGTGCCCTTTAATAGTCGTGTGACGTACATACTAATTACATGTAGCTGAATCAAACAAGCACCAGTGTTCAAAACATGTATCAGGTGAATAGCTATATAACTCATCAGGAATGACAAATATTCTGTTTCTGGATGCAGTGGAAGCTCATATAGAGTTAGAATGGCTTCACTGAATACTAAAAATTATATATTAGGAGTCTAAAACCAGTACAGACAAGCAAAAGTAAGAATACGAAGAGCTGGGACCTGCCTATGCTTTTTTATCATGATAATGCACATGTATTGCAATTTGCATCTAAAACTCGTGACATTCTTACAGTCAACCTTGCCTAAGTCAAATTTCCTTTAAGTCGAAGCTGTTTATACAGTCCAAACAGATTCGACTTAGGCAAGGTTGACTGTGTATCGTAACCTGATTTTTGAATGACTGCATTTTGAAATGCAAAGAATAAATATTCCTGCCAGGTACACCTCTCCACCTTCTAGGTTGAATCAAGCACAATGAAAAGGAAATTCGTGCCTTGCCTAGTCTTCGAACAAGTTAAGTTTCTCATAAGAATACAACAGTCAGTCCGACCACAATTTAGACCTTTGTGGGAATCTTCTTATTATTGTCAATGAAATCTAAGTAAATAGAGAAGTGTTCTGGTGAAGAAAGAGTTGTGCATCAATGTGCACAGGATCAAGACGTCTGCGATTCTCAAGAGTTCTAGCAATGTCACCACTCCTACCCAATGGAGTAGCAGCAATAGGAACACAGAGGATACTCTTAGCAAGCTTGCACAGACCTGGGAAACGGTTACCATTCAATCGCCACCATGTGAGGGGGTCTGTTTCTCTGGAAACGGGTCGTTCCAGACGGAAGAGGTCAATCTCATCCTCCGGCTTGATGCTCTTCTTGTTGAACTCATCTTCTCCAAGCAAGGCAAAGAATGGAGAGTCTTCTTCTGCGTCAGGGCTGGCATTCTGCTCACCTTCTCTGTGGTTCTGACCCAGCCTTTGCTTCAGACCCTCGATGACAGGTACACGATCCTCGTCTGAAAGGAAGCGCAGGTGGTGGAATCTTGGATCAATAGCTGCGGCTTGCATCATCAGAGCGCTAGGTACAATCTCGTTCAGCTCACAACGTGTTTTAAGCTCTGTGCTGAGAATGTTCCTGAAGACCTGTCCATCGTCTGAGATATCGTCTTCTTGAGGAGTATCGATGTGTTGTAGGACACCGTGCATGACAGGCAACAAACAGGATCCTGGTTTGTTCCTTGCATCACCCATCACAGCTACTGCGGCTTTCACACCTTGCAACGCCTGGATCAGCTCATGAAGAAGCCTCCACTGACCTTCTGTAAGATTGGCTTCATGATCGGCACCAAGAACCTCGCCAATCACTCCCTCTAGCTCTGCCAGCTGACTGAACATATCAGATATTACATGCCACCGGCTTGAGGTATCACAGATGGTCAGCTTGAGGGATTTATTGTGGTCTTTCAGCATCTTGGCCAAGCTCACCTGACAGACTTGGTCTGTGGACAGGTGGGAGATGAGCTGGCCAGCATCTTGGATCAGCTTTGCCAGAGATGGGATACCAAGAGCATTCTGCACGGAGATCCCCAAGAGTTCCCCTGCACATGGTCGGCTCTCTATGTTCAGGAAGGCACAGATCGACTTCAGTACCTTCAGTCTTTCAGTTGTGTTGGCAACCGACTGCTTCCCGTCAGTACCATACACCATGGCAGGAACATCGGAGATTGCCACTCCGCAGTCTTGGCAGATGTCCTTTATTTGCTGAGCCACATCAATGTCCGTAGCATTTGTCTTTACCTGAAATGAGAAAATCAATGTCTTTAAGAAAATGGCAACCACATATTTAAAAAAGAGACAACTTTATATATTAAAAGATTTAAATACATATACTTTTTTTTTCATGGGAAGGTTAATCACCATCGACATACATTCAAACCTTGTTATAACAAGGCCCTTGGGACAAGAAAAATCATCTCTTTATATCGAAACCTTGTTTTATCAGGGCCAAAATACAATCCAATACAAAGAGATTGGACCAGGAAAGCTACCTTGTTATAACAAGATCTTGTTATATCAGTGCTCTTTATAACGAGGTTGGACTGTATTTATAACTTTCATATTTATTACCCGACTTGCTTCAGACTTTTTCTTTTAATCTGTTTGTCTGATTTTTCTGCTTTTAATCAAAGCAAGATTTTTCTGGCGCAGACCAAGTCTTTAAAGGAGGACTCCACGCCAAAAATTTCATGCTTTGATGGGGAAGATTAATCACCATAAATAAATCAGTACCAGTTTTGAAATCTGATCATTCTAATTAGGAATATGGTTGTTGACAGGCCTGTCAGTGTATCAAACTCTTGGGATCACTACATTTGAATTTTGGAGGAATGTAAATGCCTTGTTGAATTACAAAACGTCAAATGTTCTCATGAATTGTTTAAAAGTACTTTGACTTGAACCAGCATTAAAATGCACGGGGGCTGAATAGCCCCCTTCAGCCCCATTTTGTTATAAGCTTACTGAAAGGAAGTGCATGATATACATCATCACATGTGACCGAAGCCATGTGTTATGACATGCCATACAGTAATTTATGAAAACCACCATTCAATCATTATCGTTGAAATATTTATAACTTTCTCATTTCTTGTCGGATTTATTTCAAACTTTTTGGATCTGTCCGTCTGATTTCTCTGCTTTTAATCAAAGCAAGATTTTACTGGCGCAGAACAAGTCTTTAAATTGTTTTTCCTCAGATTCAATACATTTTTATGCCTCCGCCACCGTAAGGTGGTGCCGGAGGCATTATGTGTTCGGGTTGTACGTCCGTCCGTCCGACCGTCCGTCCGTCCGTGCGTCCGTCCGAACCTTGTTACTGCGATAAGTTCAGAACCACTGGACGGATTTTGACCAAACTTGGCTCAAGTATGTATAACCATGTGAGGATGAACTGATTAGATTTTGGGTTCAGTGGGTCAAAGGTCAAGGGTCAAAGGGCAAAAAAACTTGTAAAAAATCACCAAAAATAGCTTGTTACCGCAATAAGTTCAGAACTGCTGTACAGATTTTTACGAAACCTGGCTCAAGTAT
>BQKZ01000843.1:17458-33960 GCA_036244855.1 Temnopleurus reevesii
CATCTAGATGTGTATAAGAGACAGACTTGTAGCTTAGCTTACAATAAAGTCGATATGAGATATTCAGGATCGATGAAACAACAGGGTATTTTAAATACCGTGAATACCATTCCTTTTTCTCTGATATGTATCAATCCCGAAACATCACCACCCATTCCCCACCAACACACAGAAATGCACACACACACACACACACACACTTCCACTCCCATCTTATTGTACCGGATATAACAAAAAAGTCTTTTTAATGTTTAAAGATGTTCATGTTTCTTTTATTTTTTATTTTTTTTTATTTACAACTGCTTTGTTCATCTTGAAATAAGGATCTGACAAAAGTAATCAGTCCATAGTCCACATGGTTATTTTTGTTTCTTGCCTAAATATCACGGCTTTCAAAGTATCGATTGAGTAAGGGAACCGGTAAAATTAAGTCTTTCACATTAATGATCGACGTCCACCTTTTCTCTCGATATACGATCTTGCCCATTTCAGCATGTCAGCACTCCTGACCTGACTGTTGCTCTGTCCTGACGAATTAAGGACAGCAATCTCGTTTCAGGAGATGTGGTGTAGACCTTAATCTTGAGCCATCCCCCGGAGAAGAAGTCGAGAGGCATCATATCAGGTGAACGTGGAAGTCATTCAACTTCATATGATCACTGGAGAGCTGGGTGAGGTGTTCTGCAGCAATGGCAAGGCGCCCCATCTTGCACCCACCATACACGTCGGAACCGTCCATTTCTGCCATGGCGATACCTTGCAATTCTATCAAGGGCAGGGATAACATGTCCATCATCGATTATCGGGACGATTGTTTTTGTCAGATCTTTCATTTTAAGATGAACAAAGAAGTTGTAAATAAGAAGAAAATAAAAACAACATGAACATCTTACATAAAAAGATTTAACTTTTTTTTTACAATACGATGGGAGTGGAAGTGTGTGCGTGTGTGTGTGTTTGTGAGGGAGGTGGTTTTTCGGAATTGATAAATAACAGAGCAAAAGGAATGGTATTCAATCTAATCAAAATACCCAGTGTTGATCCATCGATCCTAAATATCTCAGATAAATCTTTTTGTAAGCTACAAGTAGCTTACTTGTCCAAAATTGGAAGGAAAATCCTGCGCAGGCACATTTTCATACATTTAACTTAAGTGATTACTGTTCATCGACGCATGATTCGTTTTTCCAATTTTTCATATCATTAGAAAGGTCAATCCTTCAGCTTTCTATACATATCAACATTTCTTCATAAAACCATATATGCTCAATTTGCCAACCATTTCAAAAGTGTTTCGTTTTTATTGAGACACACTGTATAAGACCTCAAACTTCCACAATCATTCAACACAAAGTACTGTTGTGGAAGTTTGAGATATTTTTTATAACCTTTTTTTCCTCCCGAACTAAAGGTGGCTGAAACCCCCGCATGGCTCCAAACCCCCTCAGATCCTCTATTCAGTTACCTTGATAGTTCCAAGAAGCCAACTCTCACTTTTCCAATCTGCGTTGATGACATGAGATGTAACTGTAATGTAGTTCCTGTCTTGGTAGTCGGTCCACAATTCACAGCTGAGCCCCATCTTCACATCACCAGACAGCCGTTGTGCAAGCTTCAATCGACCTTCCACCAGACCAGAGATTAAGCGGTCCTCAATACTCAACTGCATAGAGGAAAATTAAAAAGCGAATATATTATTTGTTTTATGGGTACAGTGGAAACTCGTTATAAGAGATCTGATATGAATTATCTGATATAAAGATGTACCAAATCTGGTCCCAACTCTTAACTCTTTGTGCGTTCACCCGTAAACCCCCTGTGTGTTGCATTATTTAGGGAGTGTACATGTTTGTATGGGAAATCTGTGCAAAATTGTGAAGAAAACAGGCCAACGGATGTTCATTGATGCGAAGAAAACGTGGAATGTGTTAATAATAACTTATTGTTTTTAACTCTGCTATAAAGAGATTACTGCTATAATAACGTAATTTTGATGGTTCCAAGCACCTCGTTATACTGACTTTCCACTGTAGTGTACACATAATGTAGCAGGAAGGATATGGCTGAGCTTCAAACATATGCCCAGTTCTAAGAGAAAGCTACTGTTTACCTGTTTTGGTGTTGTTTCCCTAAGGGAAAACGGGTAAACCGTAGCTTTTTCTTCTGGACTTAACTGTCCCTGTTGATTAAAAATTTAATATCACAAAATTTGAAGTTTTAAAGACTTGGTATCCACCAGAAAAATCTTGCTTTGATTAAAAGCAGAAAAATCAGACGAACAGATCAAACAATAAATTGAAGTAAATGTGACAAAAAATAAGAAAGTTATGAATATTTCAATGATGATGATGATTGACCAGTGGTTTTCATAAATTCGTCATAACACGTGGCTTTCGGTCACATGAGATGACTTACTTCCTGTCAGTAAGTTTAAATTATTACTTATCGTTTTGAAGAATCCGTTTTGCTCCGTAAATGATCATTCCTTTTACATCTTCAAAAAGATTAAATCAATAAATGTATCGACACAAAAAAAGTTCTTTTTGCATTGAAAAGGGGGATTTTTAAACAATTAAATTTAATAAACTGCTTGCCAAGAAGTGCAGGGACTATGTCATATCACCACAAAGTTGCCAATTTGTATGACAAACAACTGTTGAGTTACTACATTGAAATATTTATAACTTTTTACTTTCTTACTTGTTGTCCGCTTTCCTTAAACTTTTTTTTATCTTTTCGTCGGATTTTCTGCTTTTAATCAAAGCAAGGATTTTCTGGCGCAGACCACAAGTCTTTAAGCTTCCCTTCAATAGCTTTGATCATTCTTTTCTGGTAAAGTGAAGGGGAAATATTGGTGTATGTGTAGTATGTGTACAATTACAAAGGTGGAAAACACAGAAAGGATTTCAATTTTGATCCCCAGGCATAGGCCATAGTTATAGTACATGTATGTGGAAAAATAAGGATTTAGGTGTGAATCCCTTTCCCATTTCACATGTCAATTCACTATGGATGAGCAGCAATTTAATAATGGATCCCGAATGCACTATGTCAATATATGCAGGTTTGCTAGTAAAGTGATTTTTTTTATTTTTTTTTTTTGCTAGCTATCCTGAAACTTGAAAGCACATGGGCACTAAAGCCAAAGGGGCGGGGAATTTAGATAAACTGTCTATGGCTTTTTTTGTTTTTGCTTTACGCATGTTCGCACATCACAATGTCATGAAAATGCAAAAGGTTTGTCATGATTAGTAAATCACACTGCTTGCCTAATTAACGTTAAATTATTGTTTAAATTACGGCTAACAATCAATAGCTGTACGTTCTCTCAAGTTTCATATAGGCCTATTCAAAACTTACTGTCAAAGACATTGGAAAAGTGAAGCCAGGCACAATGGCACCCACAAACTCTTGAAATCCAGCCCCTTCCATTACTGTGATTGGCAATAAATCTTTGATCAGGAGCTGAAATAGGGAATTGTTTATGTTTGCAGCTGCAGTAGCACCAAACTGATCACTTCTCGGTATGCTTCTTCTTGCATCCTTTTTGCGACTGGGACTCCCATTGCCATGAAGTAGTCTCATTTTCCCTTTATTACGTCTGGCCACGGTTCTCTTTGTTGTAGAAAGAGCAAATTCCATGTTCTTCATGGGAATAGTATCACGCCAGTCTGTAGAGTTCTCACTCCTGCCGTTTTCTTGACTTGATCCTCCCGCTGGTGGTACGGCTCCCACCGACACTGCCAGTGCCAGTGGCAGTGGTATCGGTGTGCATGCAGTGGCAGTCTGCCCCTCTTCGGTTCTCCCTGCTGCCTTGATTTGGTCCTTTCCATTACCGGTACTCCCGGTGACATCTTGGGGAGATGAATATGTTCCTCTCAAACGATGGCGATCTGGAATAGTTTCTGGCTTGTAATGTTCTGAATGTCGATTCATCAAATGATTCCTCAAATTCGAAGTACCGCTTCGAGAAGAGGCGGTTAGAAACAAACCGCATAACTTGCATTCGACGTAACTCGAATTAGGCCTATTTGTTTCGGAGACGTGGTATTCCATGAAAGCCCAAACGTCCGATCTACGACGAACATGTCTTGTTCTCACGCGTTTCCTCGGTTTGTCCATGGAATCTGCTGAAACTATTTCCCCGGTTTCTTGTTTCAAATTAGCCTCCATATTTATTAGCAATCACAAATAAACGATCTCGTCCAGGGATATGTGTGAAAAATGTAAATAAAACAAAGGCGGATATTTCATGTAGCTGCTTGCCTGTGCATGTACAGCTATCCGGCGCGCGTTAAACCGATATGATACCGCGGGAAAGGGAGGTTTTCGGTAGCCTATTTGCATCCGGGATCGTGGGTCGCGATGAATGATAGACGCTGCAACCAGGCGCTTGGATGATTACAGTTTTAGTTAACTCGGATCGTTTTTATCAAGTAGTCAAAGCCCGACTTAGCTCCATGTCTAGTAAGAAGTTACGTCGGTATTGAGTTGCGTTGCCATATTTTCTGTCATACGACTTTATGCAAACACACAGAATGATAATTAAATTGTGAAATAGACCTTCACATTGAACAATGCAATTACATCTGGAAATAATCGATAGTGATTAATCGCATTTTAAAACAATTGTTATCGATCATTGTATATTCTCAATTTTGATTGGTTGAAAGTTTAGTCAACCTGGTGACGACACGTACGCGGAGAAGGTGGTTTTTCCGTAACGTACCGAAACTGTTCCAACTTTTGTCATTGCTCTTGTTATTATCATTATTATTGACGTTATTATTTTTATTGGTAAATAGATTTAACTCAGTAACTCAAATTCGGTATTGTTGTCTGTGCCTGTTTGGTTTCTCATACAATGCCGAAAGTACAAACAGATCATAGGACGATCGGGGAAGGGGGGGGGGGGGGGGGACCCCCTTTTGGGGATGCTGAAGGGGCCGTCTCGAAGAACAATTTTGATTCCTTACATTTTTGTTTTTATAGCTTGTCAGAAAATATCAAAATTGCCTCTCCTTTTTTGTGCAAAATTCTGGATCTGGCCATAGAAATATTATTTAAAATTACGAGCTTCCTAACGGATTCAACAATTTCATAATTTGTGTTTCTTTTCTGTTTTATGAGGGGATAGTGTTCGCTCGTATCTTTTGCATTTCCTGGCTGTTGTTTAATGGAATGTGAATATTCGTTGGTTGATTTAACTCTCTCTCTCTCTCTCTCTCCCCGGCTTTCTTTCTTTCTTTGATTAATTACCTCCCTGTTGTCTCTCTATTTATCTATCTCTCTTAATGAGTATTAAACCATTATTTCATCTATCTATCCATCTATCTATACAAGATTCATCTACCAGTTGACATACTCTCTTATTATTATTTATCTAATACAATTACAGCGCATTATGCTGTTCAGGTTCGTTTCCGTCCTACGGGGGGCTGGGTATAAGCTATAACAACAAGAACAAACAAACACACAAATGAAGTAACAACTTGTCGAAACGAGAGCGTTTCATTTTGTCACAAAGCTATAAACAAGCAACAACAAATTAAAAAAAATATATGGGAGTGGGAAGTTTCTAACGAATTAGCACATTTATTCTTTTTCTTTGATAAAGGGGCACACAGCCCGCTCGATACTAGCCAGGCCTTATATTATGTGTGTAGTCAGTTTTGAATATTAAAGTGGTGACATAGATAACGGTATGGAAACGAAGTCAGAGTAGAAAAAAAGAACGGGACAAAAAAAAAGAACAACAAAGTACAAACATAAACAAACAAAGAAAATTATGCACGTATGGCAAGAGACCCCGGGGTAGACGGAAAAGAGTGCAAAATTAATGTTTTTCTTTGAAAAATATTGTATAATGCTTCATCGTCATGTGAACAAAAATGCGTTTTCATTACGCATGTATTTTTGTATGTTTTTTGTGTAAAACATAATAGTAGGAATGATTATATCGACCCGAATTTTCAGTAATTATTGCCAGAGTAAAAAGGGGATGGAGGGAGAGAGAGCATGCATGGTTAAGATTTACTGAGCGCTCGATTATCCACTTTCTTAAACCGGAACGCACCCTGTGAATTTTCGTACATGTATTCTCATTGAAGGGAGAAAATTAAGGTGAAGAAACTTGTCTATTTCCAAAGTCGCTATGATATTTGGACGATGTATTATTAATTTAGGAACAACTTTGACTGTTGATATAATGCTGAATAGTTTCGTATCTTGCGAGTTGCGAGCATAAAACTCAAAAGTAAACAAAATATCGGTTTTCATAATCGTCCGTGTACTTTTCTTTGTAATTTGGAAATATAGGTCCTCACCCATTGGATTTCATAACTAAGGAGGGGGTGGTCATTTTAGAATATCGGCCAGCCCTTCGCCCGGTCGATTCCCTTAATTTTGAAGCAGTCATGTTCAGGCGTAAACCCATGATTTCATAACGGGGAAGGGGTCGTTCAATAAAGAATTTTGGACACCCCAACCCCCTAAAAAGCTTACAAGCAAGCAAAATTTTGCTCCAATTTTGCGCTGCGTCTTACCAAATTGGCGCCCTCATTATCAAAGGACTGAAAGGAATGTATTCAAATAATAATGATACTAATAATAATTGAATTTATATATAGCGCTTTTTCCAGAGGATACAAAGCGCTGCTTAAAATATACACTCAGCTACATTAGGAATTATAAAGATGGGGTTTGAGGTGTTTCTTGAAAAGGTTGAGTGATTTGGTATTGCGGAGAGATGCAGGGATACTATTCCAGAGTCGTGGGGCCAGGGACTGAAAAGAGTTGAAACCAGCCTGTTTAGATTTTGGAATCTCATAGGAAGGGGCACAGGTGAGGTGAGAATATGACGTTTTCTGTTGTTGAAAGAGTGAGGAGATAAAATGAGGAATTGTCTAATTTCTTCAGCTCCTAATGTGTGTCGTGAACAGGCGCACATATTTCTAGCCGCGATTGCTCTTGAACAGGCAGGGTGAGGGGTGGGTATGTTAAAAAAAAAAAAAAAAGAGTCCAAAAAAAAAAAAAAAAGAGTCCATCTCCCGAGATGCAAATGTATTGACTAATAGCTTATATAGACCGGATATTTCTGAAGACGATTATTACATGTCGCCAGAGGCATGCCCCCTCCATGTAAATCTGTATTTCTCCTCACAATTATTGTGCAGTCGTGTCCTTATTCTGCAAGAA
Source organism: Temnopleurus reevesii (assembly GCA_036244855.1). Classification (NCBI taxonomy): domain Eukaryota; kingdom Metazoa; phylum Echinodermata; class Echinoidea; order Temnopleuroida; family Temnopleuridae; genus Temnopleurus; species Temnopleurus reevesii. The sequence goes on from BQKZ01000843.1 coordinate 24,656, forward strand.
AATTTGATAGATAACGTATGAAAAGACCATGCTTTTACAGGCTCCAATCAATGCTCATACTTAAGCGATATAAAAAGCCTAAATTGCATCCTGGCCGTTAGTCTCTCTCCCCCATCTCTGTGTCTCCTTCTCCTCTCTTTCTCACACGTAAGCACAAACACACACACACACACACACACCCTTTAGTCTTGAAAGATTGGTACTGAGGTGAATTTGCCAGTAGATGAAAGTGTTTGTCTCATTCCTGGTGACAAACGGCATCCATTGCAACGGCATCCATTGCAACGGCATCCATTGCAACGGCATCCATTGCAACGGCATCCATTGCAACGTCTTCCATCTTGTATAATGGTACACCATAAATTGTGTTTGTCCTATCAATGGAAAGGTCAGTGGTTCGAGTTTTCCTCATTAGAACAGTTGATGTTTATTCCATCAATAATACATACTCCTTTCGATTGAGTTAATCATGCCCAGATTCATTGAAATCCATTTCAATGGAGACTGACCTAGGATTTGACACTCAACAATATACCTCCCACTCCTGTCAGAACCCCTCAAAATTCACTGCTGTCTTGAAAGTGATCATGCAGCCCAACATATTTCAGTCAAATGATCGGTTCAAGCTATTACATAGTTTGTTTTACCACCATAACAAAAGTAATGAGGAAATATATCTTGCGATCAAAAGTTCCTTTATTGGAAGAACATGAACACTTTGAAGCAACGATATTGTTTTGTACATATATTACAATCATGGGGCAGGGTAGTGCTGATAACGATTTGAATGAGGTCAAATTCAATAAAAAATGAGATTATTCTATCACAAATATGTACAGTTCTTAAGAATGAAAAAAAAAATACTAATAAGTTTTGTATTAAAAGGTGTTCAAATGTAAATTGTGGGAAATCAGAGGTCAATTTAAAATATAAGATTTGATTTTTTAGGGGTCATTCATAAAGTTACACACATAGGCAAGTTGCATATGTTATATGAAAGGAAATTTCAGCAAAATGAGATGAGCTGCTATAAGCATATACACATAAGATCAAAGTTCAACTTCCTTGAAAATTGGTCAAAAAAAGGTTGCTCCAATTTTCCCATCATATAACTGGTGCATGCTATTTTCAAATGTACTATAATGCTGATTTATGTTAATGGATTAAAGGTCAATGCTGCAGTGGGAGGATTTCAAGAAATAGAGAAATATTTTAAGAAATTTCACTCTTTCGAGATCCTTAATAAACAATTGTGAACTCTTAAAGCAAGAAAATTATTTTTTTGGGGGGGAGGGGTGACCTTGGATACAACATGGAAAAAGGAATTTTATAAAAATCTAAAGCCTCTTCAGCAGAACACAGACATTTAATCCAATGGCATACAAATCTGTACCAAGTACTTAACCCCTAAACTGCTGCGGGCCACTTTTGTGGCCCAAGAACTTGAAACTGCCATACCTAAAATCTGTGTGCATGACAAAAGGATACAGAACTATAATTGTGCATGAACCACTTTCTCAAACATCCATTTGGTATTAGTTGTCAATAGTCATTCACGACTCTGGGCTGAAAAGAATTCTTCCAAACTTCAGTGGCATTACACAATGGACTGATATGTTAGGGCATATGTGGAATTCTTTCCAAGCTCATTATTGATACACACAGAGCTTTAATACAGGGATTTGACTTTCACTTTTATTTCACTCCTAATTACATATTCAAAGCAATCTTTTAGGAAAGATCATTTACTAAAAAACTGTAATACATTTTGCCATGATATTTTACAGTATTTGAGAATAAGTTGTGTAAATTCCAACATCATACCACTAGCATGTATAACAAAAATGAACGTCAAAGTAACCCATGTTTTTTGTGGAATTTATTGCATCAAGAAAAGTGTTCAGCAGTTTATGGGTTAAGTAAAAACAAAACATACAGTCAACCTTGACTAAGTCGAATCTATTGGGACTGAAGAAGTGGCTCTGACTTGAAAAACAATTTATGAGTCTTATAAAGAGAAGGGGACTTGAAAATAATCTTGACTTGGACGCTGTAGTATGGTAAAAAAAAAAATACTGGGAGCAAACTTTTGGATGATGATTCTCATCATCTAAGACCTTCAATTATTTGTATAGTCTGACTCTGATTAACATTAACCATCCAAATCAAGACAACAAGGAATCAAAATTATATAGATTTGGCACATTTCCTATGAAACTCCCCTTATCTTTCAATGGTAGTTATTCAGCCATCATGTCATAGGATATGAAGAGAACTGAGATGTATTGTTATACAGGAAAACGAACAGAGTTTTACTGACATGACAGTGACCCAATATTCAAATAGGTTTCTAATATTTTACTCTGTGTTCACATAAACTCATTCATAAAAATTCTTAAGGCATTTATATCAGGAATTTTCCCAACTAAGCTACATGTACAAAAGTCAGAATATTTTGTTACCCATTATAACCACAAAAGAGTAGAACAATGAATGTGGTCCAGTGATCCCACTCTGATCACATTACGGATCTGCATTTTATGGTGATAACAGGTAAGCAAGGAATTCTACCTTGCAATGTATCTAAAATTAAGAAACCATATTTTTAATTACATGTACTTTTGTGCATTACAGGTGCATGTATAAAATATCAGATGTACTGATTAAATATTTATCAGAAATACTAAAAAGTACTATTTATGTGTGCATAGCATTATTAATAACAATATAAATGAAAGTTCTCTGGTGGTATTCTGAAAACTATCATCTGTTGTTGTATTCTGAAAACTATCATCTGTTGTTGTATCTTAATTGTCATATTAGAAACAAAAACTAACGTGCGGCATAGGCTTGTATTTTGAATTCTTATCTTGTGCGCTAGTCAATTGTACACTTGTTATGACAATTAAGATAATGGAGATAAATCAATATAGTCTATAAAATGTCATCCCTGGCAAAGAATACTAATACAGGGATGTGATAATCATCATTTTTATATCGGAGATTCTTGAATAATTCAAATTCTGAAAGTTCATTTTCATACTGAAAATTTCATTCTTGATCTCAACGTAAAAAAAACCCAAATTATCCCTAAATTTTTGGCTATATTCTGCAGCCTTCCTTAATTCCCTCTACTGACAATTGGCCATATCAAATCGATCCGTTGAAGTTGGGCAGATGACTTCCAGTTTGGGAGGACAATACACAAGCCAGGTCTATCATTTGGAAAAAAAAATATCGCTGATTTTTCTTCCTTTAAAAACATCACTTAGGAACTTGGTGCTGCATCAAAGAAACACATTATGGTGTAATAAGAATTAGTATCAAGAAATATGTCAAATAAGGTGTAAAATAAACATTATCTTTCGATCTAAAAACTGACTAACTGGAATGCCTATGCACGAATGTCCGTAACCAGAAGAGGGTATCCCAACTCGTGACTTTTTGCAGTGAAAGTTGCATGACGCCATCTGAGGTTCTTAATCTTTTCATCATCTGAGGTCTTTCATTTTTTTTGTCAGTGGCGAGATTTTTTAAGGTAATTTCTTTGTGTTAAAATTTAAGATTAAATGTTCAGTAAATCTGAAATTATACAATTTGAAAGCACAGTACAAATAATCAATTTCATATTTCTTTCTCTTTTTCCATCATTTTACGAAAATTTAAATATTTAGCTTGTTCAGAATGTCAATACTTGAAAAAAAAGGAATCTAACTAGACAAGATTTAATGATATTACAGGAACAGGAGATATATAGCATTGTTTTGGCAAAATATGCTGCAAAAGCATCCAATGTATGGTACACTGATTTGTATAATTGTGATGCTGGATGTAAACATTGCATAAATTCTGCTAAAAACATCAATTACATCTGATGTGCCAATTTGTTATCAAAGTTTGGTCAATTACCAATAATATTCATAAACATATCAAGTTTGGCAAAATACAGATCTGTATTGACTTGTTTCAAATTATGACAGATTCAACGTGGCAATGGTCACTCATTAATTCGCCAGAAAATAACAAGGCATAAAAACTAGTTTGTCTAAAATGCATCTCATCAAATCACTGTTCAATCTAATCCTGCAGCAAAGTTTGTCTTAAGAGTTTGTCTAAGAGTGTGTCAGTGACCAATTATGATTCATGAAGATGATGGATGGTGCAAACTCCACCTCCAGCAGTGCTCTCTGTAAGTCGATGGTGGCTGACCCGGCCATGATGTCACTCATTGATTGTGAGATAGCAGGCACACAGAGGAATTGTTTCGCCAGCTTGGACAGATTAGGGAACCTTCCCTTATTGACCCTCCACCAGTCTAGCGGACAGCTATCATGCCGCAGCGCAGGAAAGGTCATGTAGCTGTTGATCTCAGAGTCCATATCCTGTCTGTTGCCATACTCCTCTGCTTCACCAAATAGGCACAAGAATGGAGATGATTCCGAGTCATGAGTGACACCATTCTCTCGATCCAAACCAGGAGTTGCAGCCATGACTCCTTTGAGAGCATCAATGACATCAACCTTATCCTCCTCAGCTATGAACTTGAGCTTCTTGAAGCGAGGGTCGAGCAATGCAGCCAACATAGGGACCGATGACGGCAGAATGGCGGTCAAGTCCCACTTGTCTCTCGTCTCCCTACCGATTGTCTTCAAAAATCTATCCATAGGAGAGTTTGGCCCGTGGCTGGCATCTTCGCAGTGCTGTAGGATGCTGTGGACGACAGGTAGAAGGCAAGAGACTGATCCAGTCTTATCCTTGCTCATGACGGCGAGAGCTGCTCTGAGGATCTGTAGTGAATTCACAAGCTTCTCTGTCAGAGCCCACTGATCTTCTGTCAGGTACAGTTCGCCATTCTTCACATCCTGACTTCCAACCTTCTCGATGACAGCTCTCAGATCTAGCATCTGGAAAAGGAAAAATGAAAATAGAATAATGAAAAACTGTTCTACTGAGGTCCAAGATCAAGAGACAAAATGAAAAGAATTTGGTTTGACCAGTAAGATACTTTCACTTGTTAAACCCAAAAATTCAGAAATTGGGAATTTACTATTGCACATTGTCCGCCAAAATTCCCTGTTCAATAGTTATCACAACAAATCTCACGTCATTGTGATTACTGTACAAGACTATTGTTCTGTGATAAAATAGGTTGCTGTGAATTCAGACTTGCACAGTAACGGAATTTCTCACATTTATTAAATCCATAGGAGTAACATAAAATGAGGATTTGCAAAGATATTCATAATCTGAAATCAGGAAACATGAGTAATACCAGAGATGTAACAGATTGATAATTGTTCTAGTGCAATAACCTTTGCCTTATTTGAGCACGCACATATGAGTCAAATAATCGTTTGGGGATGTAGGAGTTCCTTTTCTCTTCATTCTCTTTTCTTTTCGAAGTTGTAACCTCAAACCTAAAAGATTTTATTTTGGTAAGCATCATTAATAATAATCATGATACTAGAAAAATCAACAAAATTGAGAAAAGGACTTGACAGGTTTACATGCATGACACTTGGCAATTATTCAAATTGTGCGAGGTCGACTTTAGGCAAAGTTGACTTTCTTCATATAAGACAATTTGTTTCAATCTGGATATGAACACTACCTTGAAGAGCATTTCAGATGTGGCAACCCAGCTTCCCTTTCGATTCTGGACCAATTGTTTCTTTGAATCTGCCCAACCCGATTCCTTGACGTCATAAAAAAGTTTGCATGCATCATCGTCACACAGCAAATAGGAAACGAGTAGACCAGCTTGCTCGATCAATGCTTTCACCTCGGGAACATCGTATGCTGCGAGCACACATGATTCCAGTTTCTCTGCCGCACAGCTGAGGGAGTCACAGACCAGCGTAGACCCAACATCTTCTACCGATGACTTCTGCATCCCCTGCCGGTCTAGGATCGCCACCATTCGATCTTCTGGGAGGTCGTATTGATACAAGAGTTCTCTGATGAAATTGGAGATTTCACTGCTGCTAGAGATGTGCTCGGTACCAAGATTGTAGCTCTTTCGTTCCCATTCATCCGACATGTAGTGGATTGTGATTGTGGTGTACGTCTCTTGGTCGCTGGCTTTCCATAGGTCATAGACAATGGAGTAGTATGTGGCCTCTTCATTTAGAAGTTCTTTCAGTTGCATCTACATGAAATTATGAAGAGTACAAAGACAGAAACATTCTTAACATGTTTAAAGGGTAAATGTAAACCTTATTACAGTCTAACATTTGTTATAACAAGGTTGTTGGGACCAGAGAAATTACCTCTTTATATTGAAAACTTGTTATGTTAGGGTCAAAATACAATAAAATACAAAGAGATGGGACCAGGAAAATTACCTTGTTATAATGAGAGCTTGTTATATCAGTGCTCTTTATAACGAGGTTTGACTGTAAGTGAATTTTTATTTAAGTTTTGTATGCTTATGATTTTTTCTTTCCTGCATAGCTATGACAGCTATTTCACTGCCAAATGTTCATGACTGAGCTTAGTCTACAAAAAAAATTAATTTTGATTGAATTTCTGATGTTATCAATTCTTCACACAAAGATGATAATTTTGTGTGTGAACATGATCAGATTTTGTTACCTCATTCTTTACTCTTGAAACATTCCTAAATATATCAGTCTTGTCATTCATAAATATAACAGTCTTGTCATTCATAAATATAACAGTCTTGTCATTCATAAATATAACAGTCTTGTCATTCATAAATATATCTGTATCAGTCTTGGCATTCATAAATATAACAGTCTTGGCATTCATAAATATATCAGTCTTGTACCATGGCCTTGATGGTAATTCAATAGCTAGACCATTTTTTATCTCCTATTCATCCTGATACAAGATTGAAAAAACAAGGAAGTTGGTCACACCCCTCTTTTACACATTTTCCTTAATGTTTCACTGACCTTGCATCCTTCATACATGACAAGAAGGCTGTTCTGTAACTTCTCCTTGGGAGGGATCTTGCAGTTGGGTTCCAGAAACCTCATATAGGCCTTGAACCCAGCTGAATAGGCAAAGCTCAGAGGCTGGAGACTCTGGATCAGCATCTGAAGAAGTTTGGGACCGATTGCAGTCTCGTCATCCTCCATCTTCAGCCTCCTGACTCTGTTTTTACTCGGAGTTAGGGGTGCCGCATGATGCCCGGGAGATGATAGCGGTGATGCCTGTACTGGGGACCCTGGGACATCAGTTGGCGTCTCTTTGATTGGGGTTTTACTTTTAAAGGTGGCAGCAGCATCTTTCTTGACAGGGTTGATGATTTTTGGTGCCTCCCAATTCTTTGATGAGCCTTTTGTGGGAGGCTTTCTCTTAATACCAGATCCAAGTGGTCTTCCTCCTGGCTTGTATATCTTTGCTGAAGGGCCAACCACCTAATGCATACAGAAAAACATATGAGAGTATGAATAAGAATATGCTTGGGAAACAATCAAATACTGTATAATGCAACTATATTTGTCAGAATTCACAAATATGGGTTATTTAAAGGAGGACTCCACGCCAAAAATTGCTTGCTTTGATTGAAAGTGGGAAAATCAGACAAACAGATCAAAAAAAGTTTGAGCAAAAACAGACACCAAATAGGAAAGTTATGAATATTTGAAAAATGTCATAAAATTTAAAAAAACAGTTTTATTTTTAGCAAATTGGCAACTTTGGGTCACGTGACATGATGTGTTGATGTCTGATGACGTAGGTTTCGTCACTTCTCTTGAATAAAGTGTATTATATCTTTCTGCTTTTAATGCTCTGTTTTAAAGCCATTGGACACAAATAAAATTCTTGATGAATTTATATAGTCGAATATATTCTTGATTATGAATTCTGAAATATTGTTTATAAAGAAGAGATAACAAAATTGTATAGATGAATATGATTTTAATAAACAATATACCTAATACGAATGTATCTTGTGTTGTAATAAGCTTTCACAACAGGGTTACCAATGTAAATTCTGGTAAAGGAATATCTATGTTCACTTTAGATTTACAATTTGAAATTTGAAAAACAATGACAAACATAATAAATTGTACATAGACAATATGATCTAAAAGAAAATCATCATCAAAATATTAATTTTCATATTTATGCAATCAATTAATAGCATAATTGAAATCATTTGAACTAAATACGTCATTGAAGTAGTATTAAAAATATTTACATTCTCTTTATTAGACTAATTCATTCTATGAATAAATTTCCTTATTATTGATTGTCTATTTAAATCATATTTATATTTAATAATTAATTGTTTCATCTTTCATCCAAAATTTATTTTGAAGCTATACATTTCTTGATCATATTCATTATTACATATTAAACCTAATTCATCAACAAATAGTGATTTGTCGTAAAGATGAGAAAATAAGGGAATAAAAAGCAATGATATACCATATAAGCCAATTGTAGAGGAGTGACGAACCTACGTCATCACCATTTCATGTCACGTGATCCAAAATTGTCAATTTGCTAATACCATAACTGTTTGAAATAATTCTAGATATCTTTCAAACATTCCTAACTTCTTTATTCATTGTCCAATTTCGCTCAAACATTTTTGATGTGTTCGTCTATAAATGTTCACGTTTTAAATCAAAGCAAGTTATTTTTGACATGGAGTAACCGTTTAAAGTCCACGATCGAAGGCCCTGGTCACATAGGACTTTGGAAGCAACACAATTGAACGCTTTCTTCAGTTCATAGCTGCCTCTGAACAAAGAGATAATTTAGCGAATGTGCATAAAGCTATGTCCAGGGAGGTGTTTCACCAAGATAAGAAAGACTTTACGCATGACTTTATGTTCAACTGGTATCCCTTCTTGCGCTGAATGCGCGTAATATTATGAATGATTACGCGCAAGAAGTGATACCAGTCGAACGTAAAGTCGTGCGTAAAGTCTTTCTGATCTTGGTGAAACACCTCCCAGGTCTATTCTTCATGAATTATCCAAGCGCATCATATATAATTTTTATCTGGATACAAGTTCTTACTAACTTACAGGCGATTTTATGCATCAATGAATGTAATATCTAATTTCATCAGGTACATAAGTAAACTGTGCAAATCAATGAAGTGGAGCGAGATGATGGCACACATGTCATCACAGTCCCCCCCCCCTAGACTGTGGGATGACATGGAAAAAAGGCCCTAGTTTTCAATTTTTGTGGGACGTGTTGAAAGGTCACCTGAAAATTGGTGTACTAGGGTAAAATTTCCTGCTGAATTCAAATCTGAAACATTTGAACGAAAAATGTTGCTCCTAAGGAAGATATGACCACTTAAATATGCAAAT
>BQKZ01000843.1:66531-82593 GCA_036244855.1 Temnopleurus reevesii
CCCCCCCCCCCCCCGGCTGTGAGATGGGTCCAAATAACCCGGCTCTATTAGGGTTAACTCTAATTAATAGAGCAACAGGTAATCATTATTTGATCAACATGAACGTGTTGAATGATCGATAATGCTTTTAGCGATGAGTAAACAGAGGAAATTGTTTGAGGAAAAGCAAACGCATACAATGTATGATCAATAATGTAGTTATTCTGCCAGATGGTCATTCCCAGTGTGGAGTCCTACTCAGTGTGAATCTCTTCCTGAAGTAAATGATTGCCAGACATCTTATTAAACCCTTGAATTTCTGATTTAAATGAATAGTAGCATCACTTGACTTCGGGGGGAAAAATACTTTTTTTTTTTAATCAATGGGGGCTATTTCTACATTTTACTCTTGAAAAATAGCCCTCTAGATACATTTTGCAACGTTTACTATTTTCAAGCTCAGGGGGTGGGGGATTCTTTCTAAAGTTTAATGGAGTAATCGCCCTTTACCCCCATGTATTTTTTGCACTGCTTGACTGCAACATTTCCTCTTGCAGTATTTGATCATGTATGGAAAACAAAGAAAGTAAAAAGATAAAAGATAGAGGACATTTTCTTATGAAAAATTCTCGTACGTAAACTTGACGACTTTTGTTTAGATAATATTAACCCATAGGAAAGTTGGATTAAATTTAAAACCTAGGATTGAGCTAATAGGTTAGTTACTTATTTTTTAAATGTATTTTAATCTTTTATTCATGAAGTTATTTTATTCGTTCAATGATAAACCTATATTTTGCAATTACAATGTAATCATTTCCTTCTGTAATTATTTCCCTCTCCAGCTTTATACTTGCCATCTTCTTCAAGATTCAGTCCAGTCGACGAAGAATCGTCCAATCAGCAAGCAGCAACCACATAGATGCAGAGGCCGCCAACAGACTCACAGCAAACCATGTTACAAGCAATCATGTAACATCTAATCATGTGACAGCCAATCATGGTACAGACAATCATGTATCAACCAACCAGGATACAGCTATTATGACAGCCGATACGGAGATAGCAAACCATGTAACAGCCAATAAGAAGACAGCAAACCATGTAACACCCAATAAGGAGACAGCTAATCATGTAACGGCCAATCATGTTTCGCCTACCCCTCGCAAGACTAAGGAGGAGCCCCATTGGGTGGATACAGCGTATAAATGCACAAGTTGTTTGGCTAGATATGGATTGGTCATGCTTTATGTATACTTGTGTGATAGGTAAGAAACTATCATAGTTCATATTGGATTAGTTTCCATGGGGATGCTGCTCAAAATCAACTGCAAATCAACTGCAACTTTGCGAATTGTAACACGCATTTTTATTCGCGCACGGTATGCGCATTTAACAAGACGCGCATGAAACAATGATTTTGATTGGCGCGTTCCGATCAATTGCAACTTGCGATCAATTGCAACTTTTGAGCAACACCCCACATGTCTGTTAAACCTGAAAGCTTGTAGTCACAAAATCTCTTAATTTTTTTCTGTATGTGTTAGTGCTAGGTTGAAAGACATAATCGTCCCAAATGGTACAAGTTATTCTTAATTGTGGAGGCCTCTAGAGATGAAATTTGGCAAGAGAGTTTCAGATATTGGCAATGTGAAAGCAATATTGATCTACCCAGTCAATCATGAAAACCACAGCTTAAAAACGAAGTATCAATATTTTAAAATCGAAAGCATTTTGTGATCTTGCAAGAGTATTGGGGTGTTGCCCAAAATCAACTGCAAATCAACTATAACTTTGCCAATTTTAGCCCGCATTGCCATTCGCGCACGGTATGCGCATTTCACAAGACGCGCACGAAGCAATGATTTCGATTGGCGCGTTCTGATCAACTGCAACCTGCGATCAATTCCAACTTTGGAACAACACCCTCTATAAATGTTATAGTTCAATTGTCAATCTTTTTACCACATTTCATAAATATTCTACACTGCAAGCTCAAATAGAAGTTGATGTATTTCAAGTTTACCTGTAAATCCTATAATATGAAGGATAACAATAATTACATTTTGTATTTCCAAAAATCACTTTTATTATCGCATAGTTCCTTGTTTCTTTTCATGATTTCAGGACGGACTTGTTTCCAAAAAGACAGAAGTATTACTCCAGCTTTTATTTTTTCTTCTCACTGTTCTTGGCCTTCATCATATCAGTCTTCCTACATGCTGATACAAAGAAGGTATGCTTTATCTTTTGAATGTATATTTTTTAATCTCTGAAGTGTTTTTTTTTCTTTTTCATTGTGTCAATATAGTGAAAGACGTTTTGACAATACTTCATGAAGAAAAATTAATGCAGTGGAAGGCAAAACTAGAAGACATATACAATCAATATCCAAAGTTTTTAAGGAATAATTGTGTGTCATTCTAACTGAAATATGATGTTGGGATACCAAGTGCATCAATATAGGGAATTGTTACTATTCTACTGTATGTATGCATAAGACTATACTCTATAATTTATTATCACATTGTGTGTTTTTTATAGGCCAAAGAGTTGTAGAGTTGTACAGAAGAATGAAGTATTTCATGGAAATGTGTACTAAATACCCTTGCTCATGTTCCCAATTAGACCATTTAATTTTTTTTTAAGTACAAAGAATTCACACTTAAAGTTATTTCTTTCATGAAATATCATTTAGACTAGCAGTTAAAGGGGTACTATTAGGAAAATACAAGTTGATCTATATTGATGTATTATACCATTATCAATACCCTTTTCACTGAAAGAGAGTCCAAATGTGTTTCATATATTTTATAATATTTTTGTTCATTTTTATGTTGGCTTAGTTGGCAACGCCCCTAAAAATTTCTTTCAAATGTCAATCATGTTGTGACATCACAAGAGTCAAGTTTGTTCACCTTTCTAAATCATGTTTCAGAGCTGGTTCTGTAAATAACAAAAGGAAATATGTAGATCAATGCAGGGATTTCAATTCAGGTGATTGCCCATGAAAGAGAATTTGAATGCGCAATCACCTGAATTGAAATACCTACATTGATCCACATATTTCCTTTTGTTATTTACAGAACCAGCTCTGAAACATGATCTAGAAAGGTGAACAAACTTGACTCTTGTGATGTCACAACAGGATTGACATTTGAAATAAATTTTAAGCCAACATAAAAATGAAGAAAAAATATTATAGAATATATGAAACACATTTGGGCCCTCTTTCACTGAAAAGGGTATTGATAATGGTATAATACATCAATACAGATCAACTTGTATTTTCATAATAGTGGACCTTTAAAGAGAATCTCAAGGCCAACTAGCCAGCCAGCACCCTGATTTTGTCACTGTGAGCAGACAGGACAAAGGATTTTGCACAGATTAAACAACTTCACTCAGGCATTCATAATACAAGTAGCTCGATAGACACAAAATAAATTACCCTCCCTATTCATTGTGGGACGCATGTTTGACATATTTGCGCAGAATAAGAGGGAGTGAAATTTCATTTGTGTGTATCAGCCATTGTGAATGCTTCAACAAAGTTAGTTTGTCCAAAAGCCTTTGTCCCTTCTGCTCATGGTGTAAATGTCTCAACCATTGATGCACAGCATTCACTGCCTGAGACCATGTACTATTAAAGGTCATCCATTTTCTAAATCGGCCCTCATGAGTATTATTCACAATAGAAGTAGAGGTTGAAGAGCAAACTGAATCTAGTCAATATAAAAACAGTTTTGTTTACATCCATTTCTCTTTCTCTCTCTCTCTCTCTTTTATTCAGCCGACCATATTGAATCTTGACCAAACAAAGGAGTGGAAAGGCTGGATGCAGCTCTGTATATTGATCTACCATTATCTGGGTGCAAGCAAGGTTATTAAACTTTTATGATCTTGTTACTACGTCAGTTATGCATGCTACTTTCAAAATTGAATCAACTTGTAATGGAGCAGCTTATCCTGTTGAGTTTTATGCTTGAGCAAAACCCATCAGGGTAAACAATGTTCCTTTTTTCAATCAATAAAGTCTCAATAGATATGACAAGTATACGTTTATACATGTGAAAAATCAGAGGGTTTCTTGTGATATTTTATCAAGATTGTAGATAAGAGCTTTTCATACAGAATATGAATGCGAAGTGTATTGCCACTCCATATTTTTGTCCTTATACAATGAGATTTTATATGAATGTTGATGTTGTGCATTTTACATTTAACGGTACTATTCCTAATTAAATTTTCCAATAAAGTACCCCTTGTAGGCATATCTATTGAATATTTCTTTGTCAATCTAGAAGACTTTCACACAAGTTTGATTATGTAATCATGAATCATTATGGGTGAACATGAATTGGAGATAACATTTTGAACCTTATCATTTCTCACCCCTGTGGTCTTGTGGTCATGATATTAAACATTCTGAGATTGTGGATTTGAATCACAGCTTCGGTGCACCTTACGACAGAATACTGTGTGTAAACGCTGTTTGATCAACGTAACAACAATGTCTGACGTTAAGATTTTGTTATTTAAAAAAATGATCAAATTAAAGCCACATTCAGATTGATGAAAAAACAAAAAATAATGCAAAAAAGAAGGAGATTATACAGGCACTAGAGAGATGAATGAAGCGTTCATTGTCGCTTTATTACTGCACAATGTGCTTATATAGGTGATGTTTTTAATTTATCTTTTTATAAGCATTAAACGTTGATATTGCAGCCTAATATTTTCACAGCATAGTTTATGTACACCATTAACTATTATTTAAATAGAATTTAGAATCTGGCTGTTTATATTTTTAAAATAAAAAAACAATGTTGAATAATTTCTATAAAATATCTTCATTTATTTCTGATCAAATTACCAGGTGGTTCCTATCTACATGCATCTTCGCCTCATGGTAGCATCATACCTCTTCATGACGGCTTATGGTCAGTTCTGTGCATCATGGGATAAAAACAAGTTTGGCCTTGCAAGAGTGTGTAATGTAAGTGTCCTATTGTTATTTTATAATTATGATAATAGCAATGGAAGAGGCTGAAAGCGCCATGGTGTAGTGGTTAAGAATCTTGCCTATCAACCAGAGGATCGTAGGTCCAAATCTCATCCATAATGTTAGTTTTGGTAAGAAATTCCTCCACATTGTGGTGCACTCAATCCAGGTGACGTGAATGGGTACCTGGCAGGAATATTTATTCCTTGAAATTCCATGTGCGCTGGTGTATGCTAGGATACAACAAGGGTAATTACAATGCTGAAGCACATTCCGCAGTCTGTGGAGTGGATACGCACTTTATTGATAGCATATATTATTATTATTAGCATTTGAAAAAATATATGCTATTAATCACATAAATATAGCAATGATTTTGATCAATATTAGGGCAATTATTCTTGTATAGGAGGGTTTTGATTCGAATCTCAACTACATCCTACAAGGCATTCAATAATGATTAAAGTTGTGGAAATCTGGCATTCTCAAAGCTACTGGGCTGGCAGTTAAGCTAGAAAAAGCAATATCCAATAACATCTTTTTGATTGTGAGTTGAGTCGGTCGAAATTTATTTCATTTTTATATACTTCATTTACTTGTTTCTTTGATTTCTCTAGGTGATATTTCGTATGAATCTGATGGTGTTCTTCCTGTGCTTAGTAATGGATAGACAGTATCAGCTCTACTACTTTGTTCCTCTCGTCAGCTTCTGGTTTCTTGTCATCTATACCACCATGGCCGTCTTTCCTAGAGTTACTAGACAATCAGCTCAAGGTATGGTACTCATATTTTAAATGAATTTCATCATATATTACTTGTCATGTCGAAAGAAGGTAGAAGTTGCTTATCTGAAGACAGAGAAAATGTGGTAAGGGAAAAGGAACTTCAAATTTTGAACATAAGAATCTTTTGATTTTTTGAATCTCTTATGTTTCAGTTGATTTTTCGCTTACAGCTTACAGAACAAGGAAAACCCATTCTAATTCATTTGAGCAACAGTTTCTATGACTTCCTCAGACAATGAAACATGCATTTGCTACCGAAAATACATCAATTGCGTTGAAATGGAAAAAGACCATTTATCGAGAACTACCTTTTATGTAACCCCTATGTTCTTTTTAAGTCCAATTTCTCACTCAGAACTTTGCATATGAGGTTGATCAATATCTCCAATTAAAAAAATCTTTTTATATTAAGAATTTAAGAAGATAAGATCACACATACAGTAAAATTCCAACTCCTATCTGATTTCGATGTGACTGATCACATATTTAATAATGATAGTAAATAGGGTATTTATAATACACTTGCGAGTGCTGTGCAAGAAATCTGTTTTATTTCGCAACTCTGTAATATAACCTATTTGCCTACTACAAGTGTGCATGATTATGTTCATTGTGACAAAGGCAATTGATGCTTGTTGTGTAATACAATGAAGTGATGTCTTTTCTAAAATATTTTCAGATTTATATGATTGTATAATATAATAATTGGTGCATGTTTTATTGTTGCACCAGTACTGGACTTAATGAATCCCAAATACCGTAACCTAATTATCCCTTCTGCATATTATCCGGTGTAAAGCGTGATAGACCATGCGCTATTTTTTAAACGTACAATGTATATACACTTGAGAATATATCTTGGATCTTGATAAGAAAAGAGTGGTATTTTTTTTATTCACATGGTAGTGAAATGATTTTAAAATCTACGTTCAGGAATGAAGAAAGTGTTTCAGATGCTTATATTTTCATATTTTCTTCTTACAGATAATCCAAGACACTATATCTTCATGACAGCTAAGCTTGCCATTCTGGTTGTCATTATAGCTTGCCTATCATTTTCACAGGTAAGCCTAAAAATGTGTTCACATTATATCTGTGTTTCCATTCTTAAATATTTCAAACATTGAGCCAGTTTTGTCTTATTATAATGTTTTCAAACATGCCAAATCTGATTTCAGAAATAATTTTCAAATCACACATGCATTTAGCAAATCGCATTAATTTAGATTAGTTTAGGTCATTGCAATTATTGAACAATTGTCCTTAAAATACAGTTTAGAGGATGCCAGAGGATGGTCATTTGTTATACAGTGAAGTTTGGTCAACATGTAATTTGTGATTACCCTCCCATAAATTATTTAAAATATTAAAGCCAGTGGAAATCAAATATTTGTGCATCCCTCGCCTGAATGAACCAATCAAGTATCTTGTGTCATGTATCCTCTATTACCACAAGGATTGTGACCACACTACAGTGTAGTTTATAAAGAGGATCCGTGGTCATACTTGTAAAATATGATATATGGTCACTCCCTTGCCAAGAGAATATAAGGTCAAGCTACTCAAACCACGATGATGAGCTCATTATCTTTGTTTCTTGCTTGTGACAGGTAACTTTTAATCTAATGTTTGAGTGGTGGCCATTCAATCAACTCTTCTGCTGGCCAGGAACATCAATCTACGAGTGGTGGTTCAGGTGGAACTTGGATAAATATGTGAGTATTCTGACGATGATGATGATGATGAGGATGATGATGATGACGATGTTGTTGATGATGATGATGATGATGATGGTGATGGTGGTGATGGTGATGATGATGATGATGATGATGATGATGATGATGATGATGATAATGATGACGATGTTGCTGATGATAATAATGATGATGAAGATGATGATGATAGTGATGAAGATGATGATAGTGATGAAGATGATGATGATGATGATGATGATGATGATGTTGATGATGATGATGATATTGATGATGATGATAATGATTATGATGATAACGGTGATGGTGCTGATGATGGTGATGATGATGATGATGATGATGATGATGATGATGATGGTGGTGATGACAATGATGATAGTGGTGATGATGATGACGATGGTGATGACGATGATGATGATGATGATGATGATGATGGTGGTGATGGTGATGAGGTTGGTGATAATGATGATGATGTTGTTGTTGATGATGATGATGATGATTATGATAATGGTGATGGTGATGGTAAAAAAAGGTAAAAATATTTCTATCAACAAGTTTTTATCAATGATCAATTTGATCATCTTAAGCATTGATGATGGATTGATAACTGTGAATTCATCTGTTATTTGTTCTGAATTATTCTCTGCTCTATGTCTTTAATCCTAGATTATCCCTTATGGAATGTTGTTTGGATTCCTCCTCCTTGCCTTGAAATCATCCAAATGGTTGGATGACAGTCATAACGGAGACCTCTTCTCACCAATCAAAACTATTCTGATTAATATTCTGGCAGCTATCGCCTTTCTTGTAAGTTACTATACATTTTGTCAATTTGATTCTCGGAGTATTGATATTATTGATGTCTGAGTGTGCCTAATGATTCTATGAAATTAATTACTCAAGCAGAACTGAAACTAGAGATTAAAAATATCTTACAAAGCAAAAGAAAAACCTTCATATCCAACCTTTCAAAACTTATAATCATGGCTTCCTAGGTCATTTCAATATTACTTATATTGATATTTCATTCTTAAAGCTCCACATATAGGTGTTATGTACATTTAAAGACACTGAATCATTGTCTTTGTGCAATTAAAGAAAATTGAATATGTCTGCCCTATATCTAATTATGTTTTGAGAGATTAAAAACCATCAAATTATACAAGAACAAAAAATGTAACCCATGCACTATCAAGATTACTATGAAAATTGAATTAAACATCTGAAGACTTGTTATTGCAGTACAATGTGCCTATGGAGGTAACATTTTGCATTTCGCTTCTTTAGAAGCACTAAAAGTTGATATTGAAATGTTATTTTGTCACTGCTTAAAAATAGAATACTTCTTTTGCAGCTTAAAATTTTACTTTCCAAGATTGTTGTGTTATGTTGAAGAGTACTAAATGTTAGAACTTATCACCTAAAATTTGACTTTCCAAGATTGTTGTGTTATGTTGAAGAGTACTAAATGTTAGAACTTATCACCAATCAATTAAGCACAAAGATTGGTCATGATAGGCGCGTTCATAGTTATTCCAATAATAGTTGTTCTATTCGGGCCTCGAATTAATGGACGGTGCGTTCAAAATTCAAAACAGCCGTTGACCCCTTGTTGACCAATAGCGCAAGAGTCTCTCTCAGTGCGTATTCCGCATGGTGTGGCAGTGTATTGAAGTGCGCACTGTATGTGCTCTTACAATGTTTTGTGTGTGTGTGTGGTACCGTAATACGCTAGGAGTATCGCGATACCGTTGGTGTCAAGATGAATTATTATAGAATAGATTTTTATTTGAATTAAATATTCTGGACTACATTCGTCCAAAATACTTCATAGAGATTATTATTTTGGCATATCTGAGGTACACAACAAGTTGTAAGCATAACTGTAATAGGTGCAAATGTAGTTTTCTACCTATTACATGCACCATCAACTATTCAGATGAAAGTAAATATCTGGCAGTTGAAATTTTTCAATGAACACAATGTTCCTACCACTTTTCATTAAGTTTCAATTTTGTTATGAATATATTTTCCAGATGTATAGCATCCATTTATCCCAGTGTTCAAGCAAGCCAACCTGTAATGCTGTTCATAGTTATATCAGCTTTATTCCAGTAAGTATTGTTCATCCTTTGATTTTGCAATTTCCCACCATAAATGTGTGATATGATAGGAGCAATTTAGTTTTTATATGTATATATATTACCAGATGTCGACCTTCCAAGATTGAGAGGCAAAAAATTATGTGCGTTACACGATAATGAAAATTGCTGTTGCCATCCGGAGGGTGTTTCATCAATATTTGTCGCAGAAACGATCAGTTAGCGCTGATAAATTCCTTGATTGTGAATGGATGAAAAGCACTTTCGCTGACAGATGCTATGGGAACTGTCGGAAAATGACTCCTTGTCGCTGCGACAAATCTTGATGAAACACCACCCTTGTGTCCATTCGATGTGGTCAGTTTACCTTGAAATAACAACAAATTGGACCCTTCCTATTTTTGTTATAGCTGAGTTGCCTGTATTATCATAGACCTACCATCTCTGAGCACTAATCTTTAAGCATTTAGGAGTGAATTGTTTTCAAAGAAAGCTTGTTAATGATTTAATTTATGTTGCAAAAATAACCTCATGACTACCTTGTCAACCATTGGTTGACAATTAGGAGCATGAAATTATAATTTCATCAAAAGGAAATATAATATCAATATCAAGAAATAGGGATGAGCATAGCATTGATGTTTTTAAGAGTTACCATAGTTTCCTGCAATGAATATTACTCTGTTAACTGTAGAACGCTTTTGTCTTCCATTGTATCAATCAGGTTACTGCATTTATTATTTTACGGAACACAAGTGGATTTCTGAGAAGGAAATACAGTGTGTTTGCAGCATGGTTTGGAGAGATCTCATTAGAGGTAGGTGGATAAAGCAGCAATACCCTGATCCCTAATCCCATGGGGGGGGGGGGGGGNTGGTTGGATGACAGTCATAACGGAGACCTCTTCTCACCAATCAAAACTATTCTGATTAATATTCTGGCAGCTATCGCCTTTCTTGTAAGTTACTACACATTTTGTGAATTTGATTCACAGAGTATTTATATCATCAATGATTGAGTGTGCCTAATGATTTAATGAAATTAATGACTGTTGGAAACTGAAACTGGTGTTAAAGATAATCTTACCATACACTATAAACACTTTGTTTTCAACCTTTCAAAACTTAGAATTATGGCTTACTAGATCATATCAATATTATATTCATATTTCATTCCTGGTAAGCTCCATGTAAAGGTGTAATGTACATTTAAAGACACTGCAGAGACACTGTGAAATATTGTCTTTGTGTAATTTGAAAAATTCTCAAATCATGTTGTGTGCCCTATATCTAATGATATTTAGATACAACATGTGGATGAAAAATCATGAAAGAATGTAAGAATAAAGAATGTTACCTATGCGCTGTCAAGATAAAGGTTGAATTAGGCCTCCATAGGACTCGTAATTCCAGTATAATGTGCCTTTGAAGGTAACATCTTACATTTAAGTTCTTTAGAAACAGCAAATGTTTGATATGGAAGTTTTATATTTTCACTGCTTAAATTACATGTACATCAACTATTCAGATGACAGTAAAGAGCCGGCAGTTGAGAATTCTTAATGAAAACAATATTCCTATTACTTTTCATAAAGTTTCTACTTTAATTTTGTTTCATAAATATATTTCCAGATGTATAGCATCCATTTATACCAGTGTTCAAGCAAGCCCACCTGTAATGCTGTTCATAGTTACATCAGCTTTATACCAGTAAGTATTTTTCACCTTTTGATTTTGCTTTTTCCTACTATAAATGTGTGATATGATCGGAGTAATTTTGTTATGATAAACCCTGAATCATGCTGATTCTGCATATAGCTGGTATCGAGCGATATCACTCGCCAATACCGACATCACCCACTTTTTTTTGGAACATCTATTTCTGGTTTACACTTTGATTACAAAGATTTACAAACCACTTCATACCCAAGCAAATATGGAATGACATAATGACCATTTATAGCAAATACCCATGTGCCAAATAAAAGACTCTTGGCTAAAATAAATGTCCCTACTACCTAAATTGAAGGAATTTCTTTCCTAACTCTAGGCAATAAAGCTGTATTGTCTTATGTACCAAAGTTGTCGTCTCAAGATTGGGAAGCAAAATAATTAAGTGCATTGACAATAGGAGAGCCTATATATGCTATAATGACGATTCCCATTGCCATCTAGTGTCCATACAATGGACCCCCTGAATAGTGCCAATGGTCAATGTACCTGATAATGAAAGTGTTTAGTCCCTTCCTATTTTCGTTATCGCCAAGTTGCCTGCCTTATCAACCCTTTGAGCACTAAGCTGTAAGCATTTAGGTGCTGAATTGTTTTCAAAGAAAGCTTGGCTGTTAATTATCAAATTTATGCTGCAAAGGCAACTCCATGACTACCTCTTGGTAGGTTCATTGGTTGATAATTAGGAGCATGAACATATGTTATTATCGAAAGGAGATATGATATTTATATCGAGAAATACTGATGAGCATAGCATTAATGTTTTTACGAGTTACCAAATTTTCATACAATAATATTGCTTTGTTGTTGCATAAAGCTTTGACTTCTGTTGTATCATGCAGGTGACTGCGTTTATTATTTTACGGAACACAAGTGGATTTCTGAGAAGGAAATACAGTGTGTTTGCAGCATGGTTTGGAGAGATCTCATTAGAGGTAGGTGGATGAAGCAGCAGTTACCCTAATGGTAGAACTTTCTATTGTTGATAAAAGTAGCAATAGGTTAAAAAATAGCTCAACTGAAAGTTAAACAAACAATGGATTTCAAATTTTATTCTAATCAATGACAGATTGTATCTCTATGACTTCTATAGCATTACTTTTTATGATAGTGATGGTGATGTTGATGTGATGAGAGTAATGTTGATGAATAGGACGATGTTGGTGAAGTTGATAATGATGAAGATGCTGATGGTGATTATGATCGTGATGCTGGTGATGATGATGATGATGATGATGATGATGATGATGATGATGATGATGATGATGATGTTGATTATGATGATGGTGATGATGTTGATGATGATGATGATGATGATGATGATGATGATGATGATGATGATGAGTGATGTTAATGATGGTGGTGGTGGCGATGGTGGTGGTAGTGACTATCGCACTTATAATGACATTGATGATAAAACCATAAAATTATAATACATTTTATGTTCCCCTCTCTCTCTCCTACTTCTACTACAGCTCTTCATATCACAGTATCACATATGGTTGGCCCAGGATACTAAAACCCTTCTAGTTCTCATCCCTGGCTTTCCCACCCTCAACCTCATCATCACCACGTTCATCTTTGTCTGTGTTGCTATCGAACTCAAAGACATCACTGCAACACTAACATCCATCGCCATCCCGAGCGAACCCAAGAAACTCTATATCCGCCTTGGTGTCTTCTTGCTCTTTCTGATGTTCCTTCTTGTTTACACAACCTATGTTGTTTAAAACTGCATGCTTTTTGTGGACCCTGTCGTAATGAGGTTTATGATCATTCTATGAAAATGTTTGCAAAATATGCAATAAACATAATCAATGAACAGAGCTGTAGAAATCCCATGTTATTGCTCTGGTAGATAAAAGAATAATCCTTTATGTATCTGAGTGAGTTGGAAAGATAAATCTGATACTTGTCACACACACTGATAATATCAGAGAATGGATATTTTTGTCTACCAGAGCAATATGTAAAGAATTAATCCTCGTTTCATTGTCATGTTTATTGTGGGATATTTGAAAGATGATATACAATCAAAATATATAAAGTGCTGGACGTAATCAAGCGTGATTTTTTTAATATAGAAAATAATTTATGAATATATCTGAATACATTGTCTGTTATATAATAAGTATTGTAATAATTGATATTTGTATATAAGAGGTTTTATTGTATTGAGTCTTTCAATGTGTTATGAAAAAGTGTCAACGGTTAGCTGTGTAAGAAGCTGCATTCTTTTTAGGTTTTATAATACTATGTTGTAAAGCGCTGCGATTCACATGTCTTAAAGAGTGCTAAGAATAGTTATCTGATATTTCTTATATTTTGAACATTTTGTGGAAATAAATAAATGTCAAGGTACCCCCACTGCTGTCATCAAGGCTACATAAATTATTAATAAGAAAACTATTATTATTATTCTTTTTTATTTTTAGAAAAGTCTTCTTTCAGGTGAAGAGAAATATAAAGTTGTCCGAAGGTAATTTTGAACTGTATGAAATAAAAATCAATGCTGTGAAACAAGAAGTTTTGAGAGCAGTTGATATACTGGAATTCCATCAAAGCTCGGATAAAATGATAACCTGAAATAATGTTAGAGCATGTTCAATGCAGAATTTATGATGATGGAAAGTTTTCCTGGTTTTGTGATTAACACATTTTCATACACACAAAATTGTAGTCAACTCTTCATCGTGATAGTTTCCTGTTTGAATTTATTTTTTATTTTTTATAGTACTGTATATTGCTTGAAATAATGCTCACGTATTGCCTTTTGTGCCATTTCAGCTGTCATTTTAACATTCATATTAAAAGTAGATTTATTACACTCATGATAGAATCCTTGCCCCAAATTAATTTTTTTTAAAGAATTTTTGTGAAATGAGAGATGCTCTTCATAAATGTTATATCTATTAGGATGCCGATTTTCCCTATTATCTTTACGTATGCATGTACATTTATTTATCCTATTTTCTTGTGTTTGTATTTATGTTATGATTTCAATATACATCAGTTTTTATGTCCTGTACAGTTTAGTTCAAAAATTTAATTTGTTCTTATGGTTTTTATTACAAAGGTGCTAGAATTAAGTTTATTAAAAAAAAAACTTGTCTAGATTTTTAAGCATTTAAGTTATAGCTCAGTTGAAATTACCAAATATTGTAAAAGCCAATATTTTTAGATAGCAGACATAGATTTTATCAAAATTACTGAATTTCAGATGTATTGAAACATTAGCAGGTAATTTTCATGATTTGAAAGACAATTGTACACAAGACTTTGGGCATTATAATTATAATGAGTGATTTTTGGGGGAGAAATTTATTGAAGAAAAATTAAAAAAAATTCAGCAAAAATTTCATTTCATACAGTATGGACCCAGTCAATATATATTTGATTCCTCTGTCAAGCAGGAGAAATTTATGATAAAGCAATTATTCAAATTAATGTTGACACCAGATTTGTATGGCATTGAGTGTACATATATTGATGTATGCTGCAAAATTATATTTTCTTGTGTCATCTTTCTATTTTGTGTATAATTTAATTTTGGTTCTGGTTATTGAGCCATGCAGTGGTTGATTATCCATCAGAAAGTTTCAATGGAAAGGTAGCATTGAAGTTTACATTTTCAAGATTGTCAAGATTGTACCCCAATAATTTGTTTGCCACATCTGTAACATGTTTAGCATTTTCCAAGAAATGCAAGGTGGTTTTCCTGATCTTTCATATAACAATAATGCATCATTGCCAACAAGTAAGTTTGTATATTATTTATGGGGTGTTGTTCAAAAATTGCAATCAATCGCAAACTGTGTTCCTATCAACTGCAACTTGCGATCAATTGTAACTTTTGAACAACACACCCTTAATCAGATTTTTCTCATTTGCAAGAAAATAACACTGAGGGTTATATTTTCTCATCAAAGAGGAAACTTATTGGAAAATAATTGTAGTGTACTTTCATGTCTGTTCTCTGAGGTTTTGGGTTGACAACAAGCTTTTTACCTTTTCTTGTTTTTGCATGTGAGGATATTTGGCCTTAAAGGTTGGCAGGTATGATAATGTGATATTTATTCACCATTAATCACGGTTAATGTACAATCCGTGTTAAGATAAATTTATCTGATTAAATGTGAAAAATGTAGTAACATATTAGATATCAAAGAATGTTGCAGGAACATTTTCGTTTTCTTCATTCCACTGCTATTGCCTATTAAAAAATCATTGAATATCTGTTGTATGATTCAATAATGTATATCATTTTGAAATGATAAATATTTGTAAGAATTCTATGAATCAACAAAACTCTTGCGATGTTTATTGCTTTGTGATGTGTTGTATTTGAAAATACGGGGCTTTTGCATTGTAACTTGACCGCTATTTACGACATTAAATTTATGGAATGCCGAAGCGGGCATTTACACATTTTGCAAAGGTTGTTATTTTCTGAACAGAATGACTTTTACAGCCCCATGGACCTAATTGTATTCCAGAACAGATTTTCTTCCACTTTGGCTCCCCATGGGTCTAACAACTTAGAACCTGGTTAGACATCGAGTCCGGGGCTAGCCTAGGCCAGACCAGGGTAAGCCCCAGGGGCGGTATTCTGGTAGCTGTCTTATCTCGGTGTCTTATCTTTTGTCTTATCTCCATAAGATAAGACAGTGCTAAGACAGTCTTAAATCGGTATTCTGAAAACTCTCTTTTCTCTGTCTTATCTCTCTTAGGACCCGCCTATCTTATCTC
>BQKZ01000843.1:83214-109257 GCA_036244855.1 Temnopleurus reevesii
AATCATTACATGATGATAGGTAATAAATTAGAATGCAAATGATCAGCTGAATAGTATACAGCTGAGCCTAATACTTTCTTATAAGACTACAGTTTAACCTTGTTATATACAAGGTCCTTGGGATCAGAGGAATTACATTTACATCCAAACCTTGATATATCAGGGCCAAAACACAATAAAATCAGTAAAATGAGACCAGAAACATAACCTTGTTTTGTTATGAGACCTTGTTAAATCTCAGTGCTCTTTATAATTAGGCTAAACTTCAAAAAATCTTTTTGCTCAGTCATTCAATCAGGAAAGGCATGAATTTAATGACATTGGAACACATCCATCAATTTTGCGGAACTGTTTGGAATCGGGTCTGGGTAGCAATCCTTGGAATTTGAATTGGGAATTATTCATGCCACTCAATACGTGTATTTATATAGGAGACTTTCATCAGTTGGGGATGGTCAACTAGAATTCAGTTCCAAGCTTCGACCAATAGTTTGATTTTGTTGGCTAGCTTAATCCTTTCCTGAAGACTTTCCCATGCCTAATGAAGTCGTTTGTCAAAGTCAAGGAATCTCTTTTGATTGACAAGATTAAGCTTACTTGTGAAAAAGAGACACTGGTTACGAATTGCCCTCAATCTTTGTACAAGTGCCAAACGACTTCAACAGCTTGAGAATGTCCTCAGTAGAGGACGAAGATAGCAAAGAAAATCAAAACGTTTGTACAAGCTTGGAACTTGATCATCCCTAACTTAATTCTTTTTTTGTATTATACAGTTTCACTTAAAGCTTGCCAGGAAAATCAAAAGGTTGGAACTTAATTTAAGTGAAACAGAGTTTGAAGGGGAATCGATGAAAAATTACACACACATGTGGGCACGTTCTCTCTCACTCAAGTGCACTTGCAAAAATTATTTTGCCCCTCCCCCCTCCCCAAGCCCTAGTTTATCCAGCCCTGATCAATTCTGCAAACACCTGGGGACAGAAAAGATCAAAAATTGATATTGAATCAATCAACTCTGTCTAATTCAATGTGATTAAAAAAAGAAAATCCTGTGTCATTCACCTCTGTTAGGTTCAACTTATTCACGGTCAAATTTATATCTTCTAATCCCCCCCCCAAAAAAAAAATTGACTTGGACAGAGTTACCTGTATTAAAACATTGAATTGAGAGTTATCCACTGTCACATCACAAATGCTGGCGTAATTGCCCGCTCAAAGATTCCCATAATTAGGAACTATGAAGAATCACACCCATTTAAATGGATTATCTAACTAATTAAAATATCTTTCTCTTTTTTCATTTTTTGATTTACAGTATTGATATTGATGTTGATAGCATGATTAATACTCTGGCTGAACAACAGATTTAAATTGTTTGTACAGCTTTTCTAGAGGCATTTTAACTAGAATGAAGAAAAAAAATCAATCGGGATCCTTAAACCATACACATCAGAAAATAAACCATGAAAAGACGAGAAGTCACAGTGAATCTGCATTATTTATTCTACTAAAAACTTACAAGCGCAGAGTGCAATATACAGGAGCTTTCGTTAGACATACACATTTCTAACAGAACAAAGGGAAGGGTTTTAAATAAAGATATAGTACTGGGGAATGCTTGTAGAAAACTTGATACGAGGATTAATAACTTAGTACTTGGCCACTATACAATTTTTTTCCAATTCTGTTTCATCATTTTTTTCAGTATGCCATCAATTACAAATGATTACATTCCATTTATTACTTGAATTGCTCAAGTTCTTAATTTAGATCAATGATATTATGATTCGAATGATAAAGGCATATGGTGATTCTTGACTAAGACAGGATTCATGGAAATGTACCCTAACACAAGCACAAGTAGATGAAAATATGATTTCCCTGAATTAAATATGATCAAGTAAGACTTCCGACTTTTATTGCAAACGATATTTCTTGCAGATAATTTTCATTATCTTTTACTGGTACTCATACGAGGTTTGAAGGATAAGCATTAAGAAACAGAGATAAGTATATTAGAATAGTGTATGGAAATAAATCCTGCAATATGCAACCCATATAACTATACAATGAATACATAAAGGAGAAAAGAGTGCACTAACAGAGCTACCCACCACTACAAACTATTCACATCTTTGAGTCTAACTGCACTTCTTTAGACATCACATAACACAGAAGTATGTATTTTTCTGCCAAAACAAATGCCATTAGACTATTTGAAGGAGTAGAATCTAGATGGGTGGCAGCCCTGCACTAATACTGTTTGAATAGCTACTAAGTTAAAAACATCATTTATACATGTCTATCTACATATCACATCAATTTCACAAGATTTATATAAATACTTATGGCAGCTGATGCAACTTCATTCAATGGAAGATTACAAAAATATTCTCTTGGGGGTACCGTAAGATGTATAATTCATTATTCTTTCCCTATCGAGGAAGAAATCAGGTATTATCTGGTGGATTTTTCAAAGCTGACATGGGATTCTAAAACTTCACAATACAATTCTATTGAAGCGTCAGTGATGTGATGATGTATTTACAAGATTCAATCAAAATTGTTTTATATTGTCTGTTTAGATCTTAATCAGAATTCACTCCAGAAAACAGTCCTGGCTCTGAACAGAAAAATACTCCATCTATTTGAAATCTTCACGTATACATTTAGCATTAATAGGAAGTTCTTTTTCACTAGAATTGTCCATATTAAAACAAAAGACATCTAAAGAAACAGACAAATACTCAATTTCAGTAAACCTAATACAACATATCCAACATAAAAGTCACAATTACAATAATCTAAACTACAGAAACATAAAGAAATCATTAGAAAATGTTCTGTCTTCAATTATAAACCTGGATTATAATGAAAAATTGGGGTTGATAAACCCTGCCTGTAAACGCAATTCAGCTTGCACAATAAAAGCCCCACATCTTGAATTTATATTAGATTCAGTTTTACACATACAAATAGAAAAGTTAAAGAGTTGAATACATTGATTACTAAAAACAACTCACAAGAGTCCTGATTAAATGTACACTTGATTTCTCCATACGAACAGGCTTAAAATTTCATTGATGAATTCTGTGTTTTATTTTATGGTTTTATTCACAAATGTAAGAATAGATATTTACAAAGCATCATGATAAATACACCAATTTATAACAATCATTGATCCCAAATCTCTTTACTCTTACAGACTACAATCAGGAACTATTGACCACTAATATAAAAATTACTTCTTTAAAAAGGAATTTAGAAAAACAGTCGCCCTCAATGGAATTATTTGCATATTCATAAGTTTGTATTAAATGGAGTGACTCCATGATTAAGCATATTTACAATTTAGAAATAAAACAAATTAGTTTGATTACGTTGGAAACACAATGAATACAAACCTGATAATTTTATTGAGTTACATTCTGATTAAAATTTTAATTTGAATCTTGAATACAAACACTGTTGTTCAATAACTTCTCTCATTCATAATCATATTAGGCAGGTGAATTATATCAATAAATAGAGAATATTTGGAAATCAATTTCAAATTCCAGGGGAAATGATAACAATGAGCTTTCCACTGCTAAAATTCACTCTGTAAAACAAAACAAACTGAATACAATAAATGTTTGTGAATCCATGTGAATACTACAAGCAGAATACATGAATTGGTATTCAGCCATACCAGCAAATCAAATAAGCATAGGTTTGCCTTGAAAGTATACACTTGTCAATATCAAACCATGAAGATATAATATTACTCAATGCAACGCAATTATCAAATTAGCTTCATATCATAATGTAAAGACAACATTTGTGAGACAGTGTTGGATAATCCGCTCTTTTATACAATGTTATGTACAATTTCTTGGGTTTTTTTTCAGGGAACTTTGGTCAATAGTGTGTAAACATTGAAAATTAAAAATAAAATATAGGATCATGCCAATATCTGAATTAACCAGCAACGAAGATAAGACAAAAACTCTTTTCTGTTTCACCACTAAGACAAGAACCTTGGATTCTTTTCAGTAGATCCACAGAGAGAGAGACTGTCCCTTCCCCATTGCAAGACAAGGATACGACTCAAACTATATCTTCAAGAAACTGAAGGGGTGTATATATGAACAAGAAAAATCATCTCAAGCATTTTGCACTACAGTGAATTTCTTTTAATATTTGTTGGCCAAAAGAATAGCACTAATTAAATTTACTTCTCGTTAAATTTCAATGAATACACTCTGATGTGTCAATAAGAGCTATGAATTGCATTGAATCAAGTCTTCTTTAAAATTCTCTTGATTTATCTATTTATTGTAAAACATGTAAATATCATAAAGTAAATTTGCACACCCATTTATCTCTTTCATCGATTGTATGTTATGGAAATATTTGATATGGTCACTTACAGAATCAAACTGCCTAATATCATACAACAAGCAATCTATATGTACACATTTGCATTACCTGTATACAGACAAATTTTACAGACAAGAATGCCAGCTCATTACATCCAATATAGACAGAAAGCTTCATTATTCAAATATTATCAAAAACAAAGATAATTCATCCATGCTAAAAAGAAAACTCAATTTGGCCATGACATGATTTATGAGTAGTACTTATTGGATGGAATTAATGGATGAGTATTACATGAATCGTGGCTAGCGATAAGACAGGTGTCCAAAGAAGGGTATAAACAAAGTCAACCACATAAAGTAACACCTGTCCGAGCAGCCAACTGTCTAAATTGGATCCCTCACAATGAAAATGTCTATTAAATAACCTGTCTATAGAGGTCACCAACATTCCTGTCTCTCCTGGGAGGCCACTATAGACAGACTTGACTTATCCCATATGTATTATATTATGAGGAGATTTATTTTCAATTCAGAAATTCCAAGCCATATATCACTCATCCAAAATGGCTCATCTCTTCGAATCCATGACACAATGGTCCTGTTTAGAGGTCGGTATCAAAGAATGCGAGGCCAGTGTTATCAGCCGGTGGGATGCTATCAAGGTTGAGATCATTGGTTGGTGGTCCCATGTCAGGTAGACCAGACTCCATACCAAAGTCTCCTCCGCCTCCTAGGTCTAGGTCCTGCATCATGGGCTCAATGGGTCCTGTACCATCATGGTAGCCTGAGGGAGGACAAAGAATCATATATTTGAATTTGTGAACATGGGTAAAAACTATTAAAATTAATATTAATATTATTAAAAACACATGACCATATAGTTTCAAAACTTAAAAAAAGAATCATAAACAAATCTTTCAGGTTGGCAGGAATATACTAGCTATGGACAATACAGGCTTTGGGAGGTTCCATAAAAGTTATTGCCAGCAAAAAGCAATCATTCTCTGACATGATCCGTCAGCAAAAAGCAATCATTCTCTGACATGATCCGTCACAGTAAGGGACGGTGCTTTTCTTTCAATAAAATCAAGAATCCCATTAGGCTAGTTAGCAACGATTGCCTTGTCAGCAAAGAAATGTTGACGAAACTGCCCTGGGACTATTTCTATTTCATTTATTGCCCGCTACATATTTGGACATTGTATACCAAACCATACACAACACCTAATCAAATGCAGTAATGTCAACAGAGCGATCACTGCGTTCTGGAGGGCGTTTCATGAAGTTTGTTACAGCAAAAAGCAGACTTTTCTGACAATTATCATTGCAACAGTCAATATCCAATAAAAATCATGAATTACATTGGAATAAGTCTGGGTAGAATAATTGTGGGACAGAGGGGCGTTTATAATAATCCTTACCTTGCATGGGTGGTGGTGGTTGTCTGTACGCTCTATGGTTGCTGTGTAGGCTATGTACGCTGCCATGATGTGGGTAGCCAGGGTCTGAGGGGTGACCTCCCATAAAGTTTGGGGTAGGCTTTAGCATGGGAGGGGGTAGGATATGGATGGGGGTGAGGGGCCTTCGTAATAATCCTTACCTTGCATGGGTGGCGGTGGTTGTCTGTACTCTCCATGGTTGCTGTGTAGGCTATGTACGCTGCCGTGCTGTGGGTAGTCAGGGTTTGAGGGGTGACCTCCCATAGAGCTTAGCAGTAGGATCTAGCATGGGAGGAGGTAGGATATGGGTGGGGGTGAGGGGTGTTTATAGTAATCCTTACCTTGCATGGGTGGTGGTGGTTGTCTGTACTCTCCATGGTTGCTGTGTAGGCTATGTACGCTGCCGTGCTGTGGGTAGCCAGGGTCTGAGGGGTGACCTCCCATTGAACTTGGGGGAAGGATCTGGTTCTCAGGTGGCATGTCAAGTGGCTGTGATAGAAAAGGCAAGAATGCAAAATTTGAATAAAGACTACATGAGATGATTTAAATTGGGTATTTCATTCTACATTGCATTCAGATAAGAAAATATGCTTGTTTGTCTAGAGTATCTCAAAAGAATAGTTATCATCTGAGAGAAATGAAAAGCTAAAGATTTAGAGCTAAATATAATATCTATTGAAGGACGTAAATTGTGACATTCAATTCAACAAATTGATTTGAAATGTCAGAAAAATATCTTGGTAGAGAGAATCCTCATTTTAATCCAGTATTCGGATTGTGACAGAAATAAAATACTTAAGAGTCAAGAAAGAATGCCCAAAACAGGTTAATATTATCCCTCTACCCATGTTTCATCTGCAAGGAGAAGCTTTGGCTGTGAGGTTTCAATTCTAACCCTTTTGTTGTTTCATAACCTTATTGAACATTTATCGATCTGTTCAATTACTCCCGCTGCCCTGATAAAAAAATGTACAAGGTTGAGTAGGTACATGGACTAAAATTCAACGTTACCACTACCATGTGTCATATACATGTCAAGCTTACATAGGCAAAAGAAATTCTTTCACGAGAATGCTGAATTATTCCCAGTGAAAATGTCCTAAGTTCGGAAACATAAAAGTTGTGTTGCTTTCCTTGACATGGGTCTGAGAAATTACAGAATGAAAACTTACATCTCCCCATGGTACTGAATCTCCTCTGAAGAGAGAGTTGCCTAGCTCCACCGAGATCCTCTTCTTATAGTCCTGTGGTTTGTCATCTGACATACGGTACAGCACTGCTGCTGCATAGGTGGCTGCAAGGACAAATGTGAAGATTGATTTTCAAATTAGGATTTAGATTTACAAAGATTTTAACAAGATTGAATATCACAAAGACATCAAATGCACTGGATATCTGGTATCATTTATGAGGAGTTAGCAAACGGGGAAATGCAATTTCTAGTTGAGTATGGCCTTGTCACATTAGCCGTTAACATCTCAATGGGGTAAATAAAATAAATTGGTAATCTACAGGCATTTACTTTACACTTATGACAGCAGTGCATTCATATCTACCCCTAAAATATCTTGGCTCCCTGCAGTTCACTGGATAGCTCATAGCATACCCCTATCCCTATGTTGCTTCATGAAGGATGTTATCTTTAACTGAAAATATAAGAGCTCTGTAAGTAATGCAGAAGTACCTTTTAGTTCTATTTCAGTTCCCTGCTTTTCCAGGGAGCTCTCTGACTGACTCCTCAATTAACCTTCTTTAAGTGGAGTGATTTCTAACTCCTACATCGCTGGAGTGTAAGAGCTCTGTCAGGGGGGGGGGGGTAGTAGCTCCCACCTGTTCTATTATCTTGGCACCTTGGTTCTGAGGGGAGAGCTCTGGAGAGGATCCCCTATTCGTTTTCATTAACAAGAGTGATTTCGAACTTACCGACTCCCTCATTCCTGGAGTGTAGGAGCTCTGTAAGGGGTGCAGTAGCTCCCTCCTGTTCGATCATCTCTGCTCCTTGTTTCTCCAGCGAGAGCTCAGACAAGGCTCCTGCTGCTACACGCTGGATGTTTTCAATGTTGGAGTACAGCAACTGTAGTATAGAATGTGAGCAATTTGGTCATTTCGTGGCTCATAACCTTTATATTACAGGACACAAAACAAATAGGCCTGTATATTTTCCACTATTTTCACCTTATCCCTCTTCCCCTTCATATAATATACAGGGTAAATCAAAATAAAATGCACTCATTCTAACAATTTAACATTCTCCAGTTGCAAATAAAAATGGGCCTCCATATTATCACATACTTAAAATCATTGTGCTAAATATTCAATGAGATTATTATTTTTTTTTTTTTACTAAGGCTAAAACATCTGTGAGGTAGGTTTCTGTAATTTCAACTGAAGAATATGAATATCTCTTTCCAACATATATGTACATTTTCATTTATAATGCTAAGTTGGTGAAAGGCAGATATACTAAATATAGCAAAATTCAGGTATTCCTTATGTTGTGATTGAATATGGAAGATATACATATTTTGAAAACAGATAAGTGGGAAATTGTCAATTTTGACGCCCCCCAAAATAAATCCCAATGATGACATACCTGTACAAAGAGTGGGATGCAGTTGAGTCCTTGGATGAGAGCTCTGTTATGAGAGTCTCTGGCCAGGATGTGTAGAGCTCCTGTGGTGCCTTCAACAATGTCCTCCATACGAACACCATCAGCATAGTTACCTCCCTGGCTACCAGTGCTACCCATTGAGGAGCGCTGTCAATGAAAATCAAAGTAGCAATATAGAGCTTTACTATGAGAATTACTGATATTGTAGTGATATTGATATGATATAGAGCTAACACAGTATCTTACAGAAATGACTTCCATATTTCACTTGATAGGTTTTCTTGTGTTTTTAAAGGTGCAAATAAAATAGCACAACAAGTAGTGCGATATGACATTTACTTGACGTCATCACATCATTTTACTTCTTTTTGGAGTCTCCCATTCAAAAAATTTCTCTCATTTTTCATATTGCAAATTCAGAAATTAAATATCTGTGTCTATTTAGACAATTGAATGAAATAAGTTGGGGAATCACATATTCATGTACGTATTTTATCTCAGAATTACCTTTTTTATGAAGAACTTATCATTAGTCCTTCAATTTTTTTTCAAACTAAAGAGAGAATAAAATCATTAATGCTGGTATAATATTTACAAGAGTAAAGTGTAATGAACACAACAACAAACAAGAACATCACAAGACCATGATGCTAAGAATACAATCCACTTACCCTCTGGGTGTCTTGGTGGGCTCTCATGAGAAGCTGTACCAATCTATGCAGAGCTCCTTGTTCCCTCAGTGGGGCATGGTTTGCAGAACACAGAGCAAGGTTACGGATCAGACCAACGGTAGCCTACACATAGAGAAAGAGCAAGTAGAAATCATGATGGGATTGAATTTTGCTGCTTATTTATTCAATGATACTCTGCATTTTCTATGACAACCCTTACAGACTTTGCTCCAAACAACAACACCTGTATACATGCAAAAGATTTGCCGCTATAATACATAAAACCTCTGTCAAGCTTCAACGATGTTATCAAGTTTTTAAAGATACCTAGTCAAACACAAGATAGCACAAATACTGTACCTATCTATATTGCTTTCACACATATATATAGAAGGTTTCTGATATTTAGATTACATTCAGGGTTACCATGTATTTACAAATGAATTTTCAAAAATTCAATGTTATCTTTATCAATGCAATCCACTTGTTTCAACCCATTTTGACACATGTTCAATTACCAAAATAATTGAAGTCTCAAATCATTTTTCCCTGACTAGGAAAAGTGGCACTCATTTTCCAATTTCAGTAGGAATCCTGATATCTAATTTCTAATTGGCTTGCAGGAACAAAATTGAGCATGATCTACCATTAACCCTAATCGGGCCGCGACGCGTCATGACTTTTTTCTTTCAAGTATTGCGCAACTTTTGAGACCAAAATTCGCCCCATTGAAAAAAATTCGTCAACCCAAAAATTGCTCAAAAACGTGATTTTGTGTACAAAGTCAATGCAAATTGTGTTTTCACTAAAATATCATAAAAACTTGAATATTTTTACTTTTAATGGCTCAAATTAATTCATTTTTGCAGCATTTTGCCTCAAATAATGTCTGCAACAAATATCAGTAAAAAAAACCAACAAAAACAAAATGTCAAAAACCAAATAAATACATAAGAAATTCGTAAAACAATGAAATACATAAGAAATTAATTTCGATAATGAANCTTTATAGGGTTAAGAACTTAAATATTTGTATCTCTCGTAAAATTTCAACATGCCCTTTTTGTTAACAACTCAACCAAACTTTTTTTTCAAAGCAAAGAGATAATAGAATGAGAAGGGCTGGTAACATACTAGGGAGTATAATGTACACTACAACAATCACGAACACCAAAAGATCATAATATAATCGACTTACCCTCTGTGTGTCTTGGTGGGCTCTCATAAGGAGCTGTACCAATCTATGAAGAGCTCCTTGTTCCCTCAGTGGAGCGTGGTTTGCAGAACACAGAGCCAGGTTACGGATCAGACCAACGGTAGCCTACACATGGGGAAAGAGAAAGACGAAATCATATTTATACAAAGATGTTGTGCAGTTTTTAATGGCAATGCATACAGACTTTGCTCTGCACAACAACACCTCTATATTCTATAGATGCAAGTGCTATGCCGCTGTGCTAAGGAGAAGTCTCTGCTAAGATTCAATATTGTCATCATTTTTTTTTAAATACTTGATTAAGCACAACATAGCTAAAATACTGAGTTTATCTATATTGCTTTCATCTAGATGTGTGTCTGGTAAATTTAGTATATCTACTGTAAGCTACTGCCAGCTACTGCATTCTTTCTAAGGCTGTCGCAGACTAGTCTGAAGGTTTTTGATATTAACATTACATTCAGGGTTCCCATGAATTTACACATGAATTTTAAAAAATTTAACTATATCCTTATCAATGTAATACACTTTTGTTTCAACCTACATTGTATTTTGATGCATCCGCAATTACCAAATGAATGTTTAAATTCCCTGATTTGCATTTTGCATTTTGCAGGTATTCTAGCTACAGTGGAAGCCCTGACATCGAATTTGAAAATGACTTGCAGGAACAAAGTTGAGCTTGATCTATGATAAAGAGTCAGACGGTAATGAGCTTTGTTTGCCCTACCTTGATGAGAGGCCACCTGGAAGGAGGTTGAAGGAGCTTGACGATGACTGGAACACCAAAGTTGAGACGTACTGCATTCTGACACATCTCCGCTCCTTGGTGTCTGCTAGTTACATGACGCAGGGCACAAACCTGGGAAAGAATAGAATAAAAAAATCTTGATGAATCAGACTGAACTAATACAGATAAGCAACTTATACTGAGAGGGGGGGGGGGTGAAATTTTACCTCCCAAAGTTCCATGCCTGAGTAAAGGGAACAAATTTCATTTTTGCTATCACAATAAAAAGGAACAAAAATCTATTTAACTCATAAAAACGAAGCACCATTGATGAGAATATTGGCAAAGGTAAAGTTGATGGCTTTAATCTTCATGTCATAAAAGACAAATGACTTTATCTATTTCATAATATGTACCATACAGATTTTGGCCACCCCTAACATGACTTACTGCTGGTTCTGTGATTTCCTCCCTGTCTCCTGCCTTCATGAGTGTCTGTACAAGTGCTTCTACACCTCCCATCTGGCTTACAATCATCTTGTTACGACTGTTGTTACAAGTCAGATTGGACAGGATCCCGCAGGCGCATGTTACCACGTTGATGTCGTTAGAGGCTAGCAGCTGTACAAGCATCTGAAGCAGAGGCTCGATGTCATCCTGGAAAATGAACAAGATAATTCATTACGAATCTCGTAATGTTACTATTTAATGTGGTCATGTAGCAAATACTAAGGGTTCAAGTTTATTTCACAAAATCAAGTGTCCGTTGGCAATTTTCATAGAAAATGGTTGTTTGAAATTATTGTGTACAACAATAAATACAAAATAATCACTCACTAACACTAACTGCTCCCTTGAAGAGTAAGCCAATCTCTTTTCACAAAAAGCTTTAATAGGAAGCATTGTACATACAATTTATTCATCTTTCTCTGCATTCAGTAAAACTGCCCATAAAATATTTTAAAAAAACAGAGACATAATAACAACTAACATGGACATGTTATTGCTCAATTATAATTTCATGCAGCTATTAATTTGCAAATGTATTCTGGTGGCTTAAGACTTTCATTTCAAATCAAGTCATTCATTTGACATTTTACAAATAGAACGAGTTGGATGGAATCATTGAGATAATATACTTACAGTTCCCCGATGGCAGTCAGAGAGATTCCTCAATGTCCAAAGACAGTTCTGCACTAGACGATTGCTGTGATGTCCAAGATGGAGTCCAAGGGCAGACATACCTCCTATAATGCAAAATAAATGAAATACGATTATATAATCATTTGTCATGTTTCAGGCAGACATTCATTCTTAACACAGAACATATGCAATAAAATAATCATACAATCTGGATTGTGCTTTGGAACATTACAGGAAATCTTTCATGCATTAAAATTTGTAGCACTAGATCCAGAGTATTCATATCAGACTGATACCACAACAGAAAGCAATTAAATGTTGCAATCAGAGACAATGACAACCTCTACGGAAACTCAAGCAGTATTACCCATAACCTTGCTTTAACTAACAGCAAAACCCAGTGGGATGAGGAGCCATTTATTAGCATGGTTTATAAGTAGTCTTTAGCTCTTGGGAAATAAAATTATAAGCACTTCAACAGAAACTGCAACAAGTCTGTTCATTGGTTGAGTAAGTAGAGTAACGTTACTGAAGTGAAACAAATGTACCATTTCTATTACTTCATTCTGTAATCCTTATACTCTCTACATAGAAAACCTCAACATCTGGGCAGCGTTTCACTAAGATACGAAAGACTTTAAGAACGACTTTAAGATCAACTGGTAACCCTTCTTGTGCGTAATAATTCATAATAGTACGCGCATTCAGCGCAAGATTTGAAACCAGTTAATCTTAAAGTCGTGTGTAGTACGCGCATTCAGCGCAAGATTTGAAACCAGTTAATCTTAAAGTCATGTGTAACTTTAAGAACAACTTGGTGAAACACCGCCCTGGTCATCATTGGGGTTAATACTTGCCTGCTTCAACGATGGCTGGTTTGTTATTATGGCAGACAGAGAGAACCTTGAGAACCCTGCTGGTTGTCCAGAGAAGCTTCTCATATTCATAGGTACGCATGATGTGCACCAACGCAGCTGGACCACCACTAGCTAGGATGATCAACTACAGAAATAAATAGGAAGTGAAAGGTTTTTTTTAAGTAAACACAAACTTCATGCATACAGCTACTAATGCATACAAATTTTATCCATAACCCATATTATTTTTGACAAACGAAATGTTTCCAAACTTAGCACCAAGTATTACAATTGAATACATTTCATAAGAAAACTGTGTAGCGAGGCTTCCTGGAGAACAATATGCATACTTTTTGATCAACTTAAAGAAACCCAACCTATTATGTGCTTCTTTTTTTTTTTACCAAATCCGTGGCTTTACATCCTATTCATCAATGTCAGCCTCCTAATAGCCTAAACAACTGCACAAATAAATCAGAACATAACCATATTCAATATGTTAACCATTACTGTATCCATGCTTAAAGCTTATCGATCACAGAAGCACAAGCATTAAACAATTGTAAAATGGGCATGACTTACCTTGCTCTCCTGATTCCCGTAAGCGAGGATTTGAAGGCAGTCCGTTGTGATGGCCAGGAACTTTGGATTGTTCCTTGAGAGGAGAGCAACCATCTTCTGGAGACCACCGGCCTGACGTACAGCCACCTTAGAACCCTCTTGATGGAGGAGCAGATTGTGAAGGGTTGTGATGGCATAGAACAGCACAGACTCTACAGGTGAGCTGCAAAGAGATGACATGATTGATAAGATAATAAGCCTTGAAAAAAGGGAAATATCACACTCTATCAAAATATGAGAAATATTGTTAACTGTTCAAAAGCCCTGAAATACAAACTGGTTTCATTTATACATGCGTGATGGAAAGGTGCTGGGTTACCTAGGCAAAAGATGGATGATCAAATCGATTTGTTTCTAGGGTTTTTGTATTTTAAAATATTCATAAGAATCCGTATGCAGCATTTTACCATAGTAAAGTCACGAGGGCTGGAAAACCACCTACGGTCATATGCCCCCAGTAAATTTTTTATACAAATTACCTGGAAACAACCCTGTTTCTCAAATCCCTCTTTCCCTCAATATATTTAGCCTCTATGACTGTCAAACACCTGTAATCAAAAATTTACCTGAGCAACTTGACAAGGGCTGGAATGCCCCCACTCTTGAAGATCTGCAGCAGCCCAGCTCTGTGATGTGAAAGATTATGCAGTGTGCCGGCAGCACACCTGGTTGTCTCAGCATCGTTGCTGTTGGACATTGCCCTTACGAGGGCAGCAACCATCTGAGGGGAGTTCATGATGGCATGACGACTGGCCTCCTTCTTGGAAAGCTGGTGCACCATCATCGCTGCTTGGTTCACTACAACCTAAATAAACAATAGGACAGAAAATAATCGTTCAATATTTCGCTACTTTACAAATATCTACAATCACAACATTTATCCTTTGACCACCTCCAGCTAATGTTATTCATATTATCTGATACAATGATTGCTATCATTCGATCTGTTACAAGATCTGTAAAAAAGGTACACATGTACAATACATATATCCCAGTGAAATATACAATAAAAACTTCTTTTGAACAAATGAATCCCTTTTCATTTATACTAATAGGAAGACGGTCATCACTATTTGGCCCTCTCCTCTAAATACTAAAAACACTAGGGCATGTCTGGTAGCTATACCCTTATCATATTTTTTTAGAAAAAATACGAAGACAGGCTTAGAGAGTGCATAATAAGGAGTCTCTATGCGCTTATAACACAAGAAGTCGCTATCGCTTAGAGCATGCAGCCAACTTACCAGGTCATCATCGTTGAGGAGCTTAGTGAGTTCAGGGATAGCTCTGGTAGCAAGGTCCGCATCATCCTGATAGTTGATGAGATTCACCACGGCATGCTTCAGCATCTGGGAGGGTTCAGAGAGACGCTGGACGGCCGTCGGGTGGGCAGGGTCAAACTGGGTAGATGGGATCTGGACACCTTCTTCAAGCGTCTCTGGGAACATGGCAGCCCTGACGCGCTGTGAGCGGGTCTGGGTCAGCTGCTGGTTCATCTCTGTGAACAACATGGAAAGTGTACAGAATTTAGCACTTTGCAAATTTGGGACCAAATCTACCATTCAGAAGAACCGACAAGAATTTTAAGCAAACTACAGATTACCAAAATAAGGTTGAAAATTAACACACAGAGTAATTGAGGGACATAGGTGCATGAAATCAAATGAAAAATAATCATGGGCTGAAACATAGATTCTTTGGTAAGCAACATTCAGATGTTATCAAAATGCTGTAAACTTGCTTGCCTTGTGTAATAAAAAGAGGAGACACCAGCAAAATACCTGACTATGCAAGCTATAAGCGCTATATGGTGTAGGGTAATTTGTAACAAAGCCCTCTATTTGCACAAATCTAATCAAATGAAACAAAGAAAAAATGGTAGAAGGAACTCACCATCAACCTGTTCCTGTGTGTATGCCTGTCCATAGCCAGCATCCCAATCAAACATGCCCTGACCCTGGGGCTCTTCACCTCCATCATCATGGCGAGACTTGCTGCTGATTGATGGAGCCTTCAAGGACAAAGCAAAGATAAATTACATCAGAATATATTCAAATGAATAAGTATCAATCTGGGTAAGGCACATCTATAATCTCCCAAACAATTCTGTCCATAGATACAATGTGCCTGTTTAGGGCTGCAAAGTCTCTAGAATTA
Organism: Temnopleurus reevesii; assembly: GCA_036244855.1. Taxonomy (NCBI): domain Eukaryota; kingdom Metazoa; phylum Echinodermata; class Echinoidea; order Temnopleuroida; family Temnopleuridae; genus Temnopleurus; species Temnopleurus reevesii. Next base: position 99,024 of record BQKZ01000843.1, read on the forward strand.
TCTACAAGCACCTCACAAGTCATCTTTTTTAAGTTGAACAGTTTTCATCTCATCATTATCCAACTTATATCATTCACCATTGTCATTTCATTTGTTGTTTATCATCTTGTACTACATTTTAATATCTGACCATTCATTTGTTGCTTAGCTTCTACTCAATGCTTATGGATGTATTTCCTTCTCATTCAAAGAATCATGTCATCATGTGAAGTCACCGCAGAGGTGCATACCCCAAGATAACTCACTGTATAGCTTAAAATAAGCCTTTGTATTGTATTTGTAGATCAAATAACATATCCTCAAAACAAACCAAAGGTCAACAACATCATATTACTCACAGTATTACAAAAGTGTGTAAGAAAAGGTCAAATGAAGTGAAACCATTAGCTTGTAATATTCATGTTGGAAAAGACTTGTGAAATACAGATGTTCATCTTTCTCTAAATTCTGACTAAAACCAAAGACTTTGTGAAAAAAAAGTACATCTTTAAAAAAAAACCTCTTCCTAAAGAAGTGGAATTTCTGTCAAATAATAATTATTCAAGACATTAAAAATCACTAGAAACAATGACTATTTCACCTCTTGTAATCATTTTACGATCAGATTTTTGCATTCTGAAGAGGATTAACCTAATCAGAATTCATTGCACATTATTTATAGTATTGAGGAAATGATCCCATGACAGATTGCGGACTTGACTTACATGTGAGGTGGCATTACTCTGGAATCCTGAATCCATGCCATAGCCATGGTGCTGCCATTCCATAGTGTTCTGCATGGGATCTTGCTTGGGAAGGTCTTGGAGACCAGCTGGGTTGCCATACCCCTTCTGTTGCTGCTGCTGCGGGTTTACAGCCTGCTGCTGCTGCTGTGGATTAGAGTACTGCAATACAAACACAAACACACACAAAAATCAGAACATCTTGGTAAAGCACTGTCAATAAGTGTTTATCCATGTTGTGATAGGACAAGAAGTATTTCAATTATTTATCTACCCAACACATAATCATTCAATTGAAAATGGTCACTGGTTATAAATGGTTGTACAATCAACACTTAGGGTATGTTGCTCGAAAGTTGCAATTGATCGCAAGCTGCAGTTGGTCAGCATGCGCAAATCAAAATCTTTGTTTCATGAACTTCTTCATACATTAAAGCACAGATCATGCATGAATGAAAATGTTTTTTTTTTCAATTTGCAACTGATTTGCACATGATTCCCAATCAATTGCAACCTTCTAGCAACACCCCATATGAGCGATATAATTCACTGACAGATATTTTAATCATGACATCATTTTACAATGCCCAGATATATGATTGGGTTGAAGACATACATGAGCATATACACGAATAGATGGATACTATAAAATTGAGAACAATTTGTGCCATGAACAGGTTTTGGGATTCTGGTACAGAAATTCACTACGGCTTGAAAAAAAAAATCAATGTCACCAGCCTTTCATTTTCCAAAGGTTTTTAACGTAGCTAATACAGAAAACAAAAAATGGGACCACACTGCCTATCCTTATTAAAGTAGACTGGCATAGAACTTCAAAATGTGCGTAAATTACGAAAATTATACCTCATTAAATCAAGGAAGTATTATAGAATCCATTCAAAGTTGTTTAAAACCATTTTGAAATGCAAAAAAAGAGATAAACGCCTTTTAGCACACTTATATACACTGCTGCGAGAATGAACCACCGTAAAAATTCATTTTGACCCCCNTATGTACATACGCTAAAATATCAGCTTAATTTTTTTCATTGGAATGTGATATAATGTGTTGGCCATAATTAATTTGAAAATATTTCATGTTCATTTGAGTGTCTCCTCTCCTGTAAGAATGCCTGAACTACTTACTCTGGCCTGCTCCATGTTTGGTGTTTATCTTCTTCAGTCTTGGCAGTGATACTCTCTGGAAAGGAAGGGTAATGAGAAGAGAAATTATTGCATACACTATATATTCACAAAGTAATGTGTAATGTCCAATTGTTCAAGATATACATTACAGATGGTTCCTTTTTTCGTGCAATTGGTTGACAAAAGAAAAGAACGCTTATTGTTATATCACTAACAAAAGGATAATAAGTGGCATTTCGACTACAAATATTGAAGTACTAATTACGTTAAAAATAATGCCTCCGGCCTGCGGAAAATGGTGAATGACAATACTTCACAATTGTTAATATACCTCCTGAGTGCATTGAAAGACAGATAGCGTGATACATGTACTTGATGCATACTGGTAGTTAAGCGCAAGAGGACTTGACCATCCTCCAAGCCTATATGTTAACAATATCATGTTAATAACTTCACTACCCACTTTTTTCCTTGAAGATGCTCATGATCACCCAACATGCCCATCACAAGTGGCTGAACACTAATTGGAAAATGGAGTGCCTTTTACAACGTCCAATGGTACTTGTAATATATAGCCAACACACAAGTTTCAGATGCTTGTTATAAGCTACCCAGATTTTGTTATGTACGATTAATATGTAACCTTTAGAATAAAACGAAAAAAAAATGTATTTTATAGGAAGCTGCATAGGACATACATTCCCACCAAGCTTTCAAAAATAAGAAGAAACAGTGGATGCATTTACATGGACATGTAATACAGCAATTTACTAACGACCATGTATACATGTACCAAGGAGGAGTCCATAATGTTTGTACATGTACACCATTGTGTTATGTACATTACCTAATAGGTCCCCAAAGAGCTTGAACACAAAAGAAGCTTTTGAGTTTTCCATGGAAAGCTGCACTGCCCACTAAGCCTATGCACTGTGTTTGTGATACAATGAAACCCTCCTATTGTCCAGATGACTCAGACTGGATACCTCATCACACAATGCCCATAAACACAGGTTTATCTTTGCAACCATACACACTCACTACATGTTACTAGCTCAGTGCATATCCACTGAATCTGTCTGTGTTTATGAATGACACCGATGAATAATCTGTAGTCTTCTTCGCAACATTACTAAATACCCATCCAAAAGGTTGATTCGTATGAATGTATTTATAACAGGATGTGCCCTAAATTCATTGTTTGTTTTCAATAGTATAGTACATGTAGGTGTGTTTCATATACATGTAGGTCGTAAATCAATCAATATGTATATCATTAGTCACATACACCCACTACATTTACAATTGAGTCTCTTTACATGTATACAGAGGGAGCATAGACAATGAACTTCCAATATAGCATGACTTCTGGAGAAAGAGAAACCCCAAAACCTGACATTTGTGTCATAAGGGTGAATCTAAGTCAATGTGTTGCAGCAATTCAACTTATGTGTTTACCCATTAGTCCCCTCTAAAGAAAGAGATAAATGCAGTATCACAGCTTTAGCATTTCAAGTTTCACTGAATTTCTCAAATATTCTCAATATTCAAATTATAAGTAGCTTTCAGTAAGCCTAGATTGTTTTCATTTTAAAAGAGAAAGCATTCAGATTAATAATCGAATTCCTCAGACAAAAAAAAAGAAAATAAATGAAAACTGGCCAGTTTTCACTTCATCTTGGATTCATCAGAACAGCATAGAATGCATTTGGTTTTTCTTTCTTGTGTTGGAAATATTTTATCAGCTTGCTTTGCACAGGCTTACATACATGTAGCACTGGGTTCATATATTTCCAGTGATTATTTCACGTTTACCTATCAACTACGTTATAAAATGTTGTTTGAAAGATTAAAGTGCACAAAATTGAAATAGTCATGTACATGTTTTCATTTCTATTCATGCATGACATATTTCTTGTATGACAAAGAAGGGAACTTTTGACCTTTAACAAATCTGCCACTGCAAACAAATACAATGCAAGCATTATGCATTGGGTGAATAGATACTATTCAAAGGTCTACATACATCAAATGTCACCTGCAGAACTTCTACCATTCCGTTTCCATTGGAAATATTGTTCATCATTTTTAGAATATTAAGACAAAATTTGAACTTTACCGACATCCCTACTAAAATGACTTCACACATTGTGGATCGTATTGTACATGTACATCACAATAAGAGCATTTGCAATACGAAATCAAAAAGATAGTGATCATGATCCAGACATCCATCTTGCTCTTCTTGCTAAGGTAGTGCTTGCACAACACAGACAATGCAGAACCTTGGATGGACATGTTCAAACAGTCAAAATACTTGCCAGTCAAAGTCGACAAAATACATTACAAATACATGTAGAGCAAAATCATACATGTGGAAATGCCTGTAACGAGTGATGCATTGTGAAATCACATATATGCGTAGATCAATGTGCTAGAAAAATCACATCCACTGCAATGTCCATATCAGTAATCCACTCTAGTGCGAATGCTCCTCTTGACATGGCCTTTGTGTTTGAGCAGTAATATCTGTCTGAGCTGTCACAGCCGATATTAGCAATGTGCTAGAGTGCATCCAGCTTGTGAGGCAATCAACATGGACAGACAGGCATTAGTGAAATGCTGGTATCATTAATTACACATGTCATCTGCCATATTACCAACTTATGACAGACTACTTCCCTGCCTACCGTAATTACATGTACTCCAGGAAGACGAATCTTAGTCTGATCCAACATCCACAAGATCATGTGGTGAATAAATTCAATCTTCATGAGATGTGTGAGACATCAAACTCATTTCCAATGCACATCTCTTTCAATCTAATATTCTAGGACACGATGAAAATACATGTAGCTGAATAGAGCTACATGTACATACTTGTATACATGGGCCTATGTAGAGTGCAGGCCCCTGTACTCACTGTATGAAGGGCAAATAATATTTCTTTGATCAAATCTATCAGGCCTATACTCCATACAGTAAAAATTAAATGGTTATAACGACTCTCCAAATGCAAGTTATACATGTACACGTACATGATGGAGAGCGCATACATACATGTACATGGGCCTACTAAGTTGTATGAAAGATTGTTTGAAATGTACAATATCAAGAGCCAAAATATTTTAAGCTCTTGAAATAACTACATGTACTGTACTAGTGATACGTAGAGCTCATAAAGCTGCAATTTATTTGAATTGAATGCAATAAAAATGAATTACATATGTACATTGTAGAAACTTTGTACATCCCATATCTCAGCCATTATTACACTAAGTGTAGGGTTTTAAGAACATTCAATAATTTTTCCCAGATTTGAAGAATTTTCTAAAATTCAAGTTCCCTTCCTAAAAATCAAGTTCCCGGACTGGAAAAAAAAGGAACTCATTTTCAAGGTTTGCCAGTACATGGAGAGTGGGGACCTGAGGTTACTGTAAAGACTGGCCTAGATTTTCAAATTTTGGAAGAAAATGCATACACTAAAAGAGAGTGACTGTCTGCATGTTGGAGACTATGTATCCTCACTTCAGTTCTCAGCTATGACTTTGATTGACATTGCTATGGTGCACTGGAATGCAAGTGTTAGGTCAGGGTGTACCAGCACATCATGACTCCGCAGGTGACATTCAATTCATGTCAATATGTAAGTACATGTATGCAGACTGGGATACATAGACAAGGAGGCGTTACAACCCACTTCAAACACTTTTACAGAGGACAATTCCACAACTTTGCTTCAATCATTGAGCACAGTTCTTGGTTAAATTGCACACCTGAAGTACATGTATGTGTACTGTAGCTACATCCAAGTCTACAAGAACTCAAGCGCATGATTATAGAATTGCTTCAGAACGGCATGATCACGGGACAAATGATGCCAGTTTTGTCCCAATTCATCCCAGCATTCCTGTTTTTCCAGTAATTTAACAATAACATGTATTTTCTGAGCGATGATCCATTCATTTTTTATTTTGAGATAGTAAATGATTATTTTATGCTTTCATTTTTCACATAGGCCTATATTTTGTTACATACAATATAAGCAATAGTCTAGAACTAGTCTATATAGATCCCCTGTCTACTGTACATTTGTACATTGGCTAAATTTTGTCCTTGGTTTACCACTGTTAACAGGTTCAACTGTATTTCAATATACATACAGGCACAGCACCTTGATTTCATTTGAATGATTAAAGATATATTCTGGTATTTGTTAAAAAAATAAAATAAATGTTCACAGAATCGCACAAAATGTGAGAAGAATGTTCAGAACTATGAATAAATAATATGTGCCAAAGTGTTTTGCAAGAAAATGTATAATGGCAGAGAAATGTGCAAATAAAGGGTCAAAATTGGGCCATGTCGGGCCGACAGATTTTATACCAGTCCCACGCGCTGCTTCCTGTGTTTGCTGCAGTGAACAGAGCACGTGGAGAATGACATAATTTCGCTTTTAACCGGTTTGAGGTTATCATATTAGTTTTCCCTTGTCTACACAAGTCACGTTGTGCTTTGTTTGTAACATAAGATTATTTTAATCATTCATTTTTCCAAATTGAAGTTCTTTGCAAGTACTTGATATTCGCTTTAAGGAAGAAACAATTTTTATAGTGTTTTTTTTTTTAATCCTATGATCATCCAATTTTTAATAATCTTGCATGCATAAATTTGGATTCTCATTTTCCACAAAACCATTAAAAAAAAACGCAACAAATGGGAGCGACTGAACGAACAAGACTAAAACCTTGTCTGGGTGAGGAGAGTGATGGTTGACATACTGTTTGACAGGGTCAACTTACTCACCCACTTGGTATTCTGTGCTGCCAGAATATGCTGGATTTGAACTTCTCACCCAAGTTATATCTACATGTATTGAACTTCTAACGCTGTATTCAATATTAGGCTGCTTCTCCCAAAACAAGCTCAATATTCAAAATGTTCACATTGCGAAAATTTGAACCGCGAGAGGTCACACCAAAACAATGCAAGTCCAGCTGGTACTACTCCTAGTATATTTGGTGCACTATAATTTCTACTTTGCTCGACCAGTAATGGGGGCAATTATCAAATTATATAAAGATTTTAGGGGACAATTTATTATATAAGGACAACATCCTGAATAAAAAATCCTGATCCGGATGACAAGATAGGCAAATATAAGGAAAATCACAAAGAAATCAGGATAATTGACAGGTATGCAGTCTGGTCATAAAAAAATTAGACAATTAGCATTCTTGAACTACATTTATGTAGAGGTGAGAAATATTCTAAGACACCATTGAAACAAAGAACAATTTGTCACAATCATATTAATGCTTAAGCAGTGTCTAACCATTTATGTGGTAAACTCATGTTCGCCAACTATCATAAAGAAAATAAAGTGAATTATGGGGAGCATCCCACGAGTCTGACAGCTGAGTCCGACAGAAATGAATATAAGCCTACTACATCGACAATTTGCAAAATGAGGTTCGAGCCAGACATTTTTACTTTTACATTCGCAAGATCGACACTGACAAATTATTATTAACAAAAAACAGACCTACAAGACCAACTAACGTAAATATAGTGCTGTCGGACTAATAGACCAATTTTACCTAGAGTCGGTCTCATTTGCAAAATTCATGTTAGGTCGTAATCATGTGCGTTTTCATAATTTTGTCGGATTAATGAGTTGTCTGACTCTAATCCGTTTTTATGTAATGTCTATTTCGTGCACCAATTATTAAAAATATCGGCCTCGTAAGCTGTCGGACTCGTGGGCTGTCGGACTCGTCGGTAGTACTTGAATTATCCATGAATGTAGCACCATATCTACATGTACACTGTACCTACTGTATATTTTAAAAAAATCAATGAATATCATGCCTAAACACCTGCACATATATTAGCTATTACAGATTACTGAAATATGAAAACTTTTTGACAATTTGAAAGAATTTGAAATCTTACATACATGTCTATCATGTAAGCCCTATAGGCTACATGTACATCAGTTGTACTGTCATACATGTAGTTTCACTGTCAATGCAAAATAGACTTTTTAGGAAGACCATATTGTATCTTTCAGCAATAAATAAACGTAATGATGTGAATTATACATCCACTTGATGAAACATCAATAAAATTGACTTTTCTACATACAGTACATGTACATGTCGGCCTACACAATATCATCTTAATAGTATACAAGAATATGTAAAAAAAAAAAAAAAATCATTAAATAAATGCCTCCAATGATCTACATTCATATCCACATGATTTAAACAAATATTTCATTTGCTGCACTCATGCATCATTCTATTTCTATCATTTAATCCTACACACCACTACATGTATGTCAATGGAAAATGGATGTACTTCGAGAGTCCTCTAGAAATAAACAAAGTGCATCCCATCAACATTGCATGCATTTGCAATTTGATGTACATGTACAAGTCAAAGGATGGGGTGTTGGGATATCAGCAAATCCATGTAGAGCAAAATACATGTACACAGTGCAGTGTTCACTCAATCTTGCATCCACCCATTACACACACTCACTCACACACTGTAATGCATTCCAAAGGTATGAATACCAATGCTGTACAAACACACAAAGCCACTGCTGCTCCCACACACAGAGAAGCCACAAATAGTCTCGATATCGCTAAATTCAGACACCAATTTGAAAATCAACTCTCAATGCACCAACATGTAGTTACATGTATGTTTGTTCTACAAAAATACTATCTATACATTATGCTACAGACAATTTACAAACAGTTCAGAGTTTTATTCCTCACAATAATAAACATTGACAACCAGTCATGAAAAGAAAAAGACTAGAAAAAGACTAAAGCTGAAAGCCCTCCTCACAATGAGCAAATATTCCTTGCCTCCTATCCTATTGTGAGCACAGCAAGTCATTTACCAATTCCAGTGAAAAAGACAATCTTGTTCTTAGCCTTCAATTTACCGGAAGTGCATTCCAATTACATGGTTTATTATGTATGACAAGGGCAAGACAACTGCCAGTCTCACTGGGCTGAGGAGCTTTCTTCAGAGGTTCATGCCAAGTAATACCAATCAGAAATGTTAAAGACATTGTTCAACATTGTTTTCGTAAAAAAATATCAACTGCCGTATTCTAAATGCGACATACAATGTATCAATTAGGCTTCAAAATCAAAACGTTGAGTACTTTGAAAAGTGAAATTAAAATATCACCTACATAGGCACAATATGCAGTACTCCATAAAACAACAGTAAATGCTTAATTAATTGTTTTATAGATATCTTGACAGTAGCTAAATGACTTTGTTCTTCTTTTTTAGTGCATTCTCTGTTGTTTTTCAACTGTAATATAATACATGTAGGTCAGGCACCTTGATTTGGAAATTTGTTTCAATCACAAAATTTAAATGTGTGACAATGCCTTTATGAAGAGATTATGCAGCATGGTTAATGTCATTATACAACTAAATGAATCCTCGACTGCGCACGGTCGAAATTTATGCCTCCGCCATCCGCTATGCCATCAGAAACCAATAACATTTTACAAGTTTTGGGCACTGCGACCTTTGACCATGTGAACCAAAAATCTCAACAGTTCTTCCTCACATGCTTATACATCATTGAGCTACATTGTGTACACACTGTAAGTTTGAAAGAAAATGGTTCACTTTCAGTTCTTAACTTATTGCTGTAACAAGCTATTTTAGGTGATTTTCTACAAGTTTTGGGGCCTTGTGACCTTTGACCTATTGAACCCAAAATCTACTCAGTTCATTCTCATATGCTTATACATGCTTGAGCCAAGTTTGGTCAAAATCCGTCTAGCGGTTGTGAACTTATCGCGGTAACAATGTCCGGACGGACGCACGGACGCATGCACGCACACACGCACGGTCGGACGGACAACCCGAAAACATAATGCCTCCGGCACCACCTTACGGTGATGGAGGCATAAAAATGAAATTATGTAACCCTAGACTGCTAGGTTATTCTGGTAGTACATGGAGTATGTGTGATCAGCTTGTCGACTCTGGCAAGTCAGTATGGGTGACTGGAGTTGACAGAAGCAAGTAAAGATTTAAGAACAACACTTTCAATTCCCCCAAAGTCTAATTTTCCAAACTCCAAAGACAAACATGTTCTCTAAGGCTCAAATTAGCCTAGGGCAACCCAATGTGATTGCAGTGGGTGCCCTCTTTACTTGCCTTAGTGCCCTCTTTGGATTTCCTACAGTTTTCTCTCTTTTGTCTTGAGTAGAAAAGTACCCTTCATAAAAATTAACATGTATATGTATATGATGGCCTGATGAAATCCTATTTAGAGTCACATACTCAATTGCTATTATACAATTTGCATACATCAACATCG
>BQKZ01000844.1:16326-49972 GCA_036244855.1 Temnopleurus reevesii
CCCCCCATCCTTCGTCCTTCTTCGGTTTGGTATAGGAGGATCCACTATGGCTTAGATGGAATGGAAAACTGTTTTTATGAAGAAATTGTATCCCGCCCGCAAACTAATTCCACCTGTACTTTACGTGTTTGGCCCTCTGTCTGTAAAACTGCTAAGTTTCAATGTACTATAGCTATGTCTGTTTGTAATAATGTGTGGTTACACACATAATGATCTAAAATCTCGTAATCTATCTTTCTTGTTTAACACTGCCGCGGTTCCTCAGGATCGTGGTCTATCCTGATTAGCGGGGGAATGGCCTTTTTTCCTTTTAATTCCCCACCCCTTCTCCTCCTATGATAATTATGATAAAAAGTATACAAAAAAAAACGTTTAGGCCTCAACTGTAAATATTCATTGTTTTATATTGAATGTTAAATCCCCCCCCCCCCTCCTCACGCAACACCTTATTGTTGAATGTTACTTTTTTTGCATGAAGTTATTAGGAGACAATCCTTTTTCATGTGAAATATTCAGCTTTCTGCAAAAAGAGAGAATTTGACCCCCCCCCCCCCACAAAATAAAAACACTTTCCATCATAGCAAAATGCGTTACCCACACTTTTCTATGGGTGTCGATCTCATAAAAATGGTAAATATCTCAATACATGAAATATAAATACAACGTTCTTCCGTAGAAGAATTTTGCTCATTTGTATTGCTAGTAAAATAGAAATTGGCTTGCGCAAAATGTACATGACGACTCACACCTTTGCGATTTTTAGCCTGTGTCGGCCCAGCATTTTTGAAAATAAATAACGACCCCATAACGCCCATTTTACGCTAATCAGATGGTGGACTAACGCTCAGCATGCTCTCCAGGAGTGTACGCTGAACGTCAGTCCACCATAGGATGTGCGTCTTTATGCGTCTAGGGCTGGTTTTTAATTCTCAAAAACACAAAGGTGTGAGTCCACCTTTAAGAGATTTTGGACGGTGATATTTATGCCTTCTGATCATGCATCGAAAGTAGTTTCGAAGATGTACCGTCCTATAGTTGTATCTATTTTTAACAGGAAACGAATTTCGGACCATTAATGAAGACGGTGACATATTTCAAACAACGAACGCGTCGGGCCAATGGCTAGGATCTACGCTACAGAGCGGGGGACCGGACGGATCCGTAGTGGTACGTATACACTACGGGAAAAGACTGCAACTTTGCACAATGCTAAAACACTGGGAGGGAGTAGGCCTCTTTCCTATGTCTCGCACGATTAGCCCACGACGCGAAAGTTTCACGTAGAAAAATTTGAGAATAACTTCATTTTACTCATCACACAACTTTTCGGATCAAATTAAGCGCGTCATGTACGGTAGCGCAGATCTACCAAAAATTTTAAAAGCGTGATTTTGTTTTTGTAAAAAAAAAGTAGCGTGTTCATAAGCGTATCAAACTGGCAGTCATTTCCACATTTCCAGCTCAAAGAGATAGCTATCGACGATCGGGAGATATCATGTTATTTGCTCTTGCCTCCAGTCGGTGGTAATAATCGCAAACAAAACGTTACGAAGCAAGGGGAGCATTAGTTCAGATTCTGAATGGTTTTATAGTTTATAGTTTATATGCTACCCAGTGGTCTACCCCATACGACCGCAACCGATAGATGGCGCGATCATATCTTCGTACAGAACACTAGAATCCTTGGTCCGAGAAACCTTGCCCGTTAATTTCCGGAGTCGCGCCCTGTTTCAGTCTGGAAGCGATCGAAAGAAAAGTGATCTTGAGGAAATAGCGCTTTAAAATACCGTGTAGAATCTGAGCTAGGAGAGCATAAGAATAATGAGGATTCAAGTTTTCTGAAATGTCAATACTTGTGAATTTTACGCTTAAAACCATGTATCATTATAATAATGATAATAATAGCGCAATTATTACATGTATTATGCATATACTCTACTGAGCTTGATATTGGGTACAATATAATCACCCTGGATATAAATGCCGAACAAGCCACTCAGGCTCTCAAGCATTCCAAGGAATAAATTTCTGCCAGGAAGAATTCGCTCGATTATTCAAATACAAAGATTTTCAAGGCAATGATATTTGAAAGTTTAACACCTACTATTTATAGTCTTTCGTTTCTCCATATCCAGGTTTGCAGACCGCTTTTCTCATTTCAGAGGCTTTTTTCAAATGGAGAGATACAGCGATATTTTCGAGGGGGGTGTTTCATCATCAATGGGGGTCTGACGTCACCGAATCAAGGAATCCTCGATACATCTGTCAAGTATAATCCTTGTGAAGGTATATGAACCCTTTCGTATCCTCTTCGCTTCTGCGTTTTTTCAACTTTATCATTTATTTCCTGCTTTCTCAAAAATATATATATATTTGTTAAATTGTTTGCTCTTCATCTTACTCACATAGTAAACGTTTGATGTTAATTGAATTTTATTTGACGGTCTCTTGTCGCATTTGAGTCCACGTCGAGCTCATTCAATATCAGCCCATTGTTTTCCATGTGTCCTTTTGTTCAAGATGAGGGTTAACTAAGATTAATTGACTCCAAACGTACAATGTACGTTGGCAATAAAGGCAAATGTCTTGTGGCAGACTCACACCATCACGTTCTGACCTGCGTTTGCCCTGCGTTTTGAAAACTGAAAACGCTATCCGAGTGCACGGCATACACTGGTCAGACGGTTGACTGACGTTTGGGCTTGCGCTCAAGAAGCGAACACCGTAAGTCAGTCCACCGTATATGACCTGCGTATTTGTGTGCGTCCAGGGATCGCTTTTAAATAAGAAAAAACGCTGGGCCGACGCAAGATGAAAGCACAAAAATGTCAGTCAGCCTTTAGCTAAAAGGAAAATGTGTAAAACTAACCACCCTAGATGTATTATTTTCTACAGCTTTAGATCTTGGCTACAGGAAGACAGATCGATGTGAGTTCGGTGTGAGTGCAGCTGTCAAAGGTGTAAGTGATATGTATACCAAAAATGATTTGCCCGTGTTTTTATAAAGCTAAAGCCCTGATCACATAGGACCCCGGAAGCAACATGATTCAACACGACTCTTTGTTAATTCACAGTTAACTGCCCGTGAACAAAGAGTCGTGCTGAATCGTGTTGCTTCCGGGGCCCTATGCATGTATGTGACCGGGGCTTAAGCGACGGGAGCCAGATGGTATTAATTGTTATATAAAATGAGTTACAAGTCCATTGAAACGTGTTCGATAGGATGTCTGTTGAATAGGCGGGTTTACTAATAGGTGCAAATTTTATGCATACTTCTACCACAAAGGTTGTTCTTGACAACTCGAAAGCTTGCCCGAGGCTTGCCCGACATAGCAACAAGTAATGTATGCAAACTGGATTCCAAGAATTGTGGTCTTTTTGTTATCAACCGGTCTATGGAATACCACGTAACTAAGTTAAACGCACATAAATTTGAATATATAAGTAAACCCGCCTATTGGCGCTATGTCGGGCTTTCTTTGTCATCATGCATCACTACCCTTTAGCGTCCGTCATTTCGTGAAAACACGGACGAATAATCTTTAATTAGTTGTAAGACGCTTTGCTAAGATAAACCATGTATTTTGACTATTATTTCTAATGTGGAATTGTGCAGCAGTCACACATTAAGTTTCCGTAAACTGTAAATATTGAGGAAAAACCTTGTCTTAGTACCGGACCCATTCGGACACGAATCAACAGGGTATGCACGTATAAAGATTGATGAGCAATTTTTAAAGGATCTGCCAGCGGTCCTTCTTTCCTGACTAGAGGACGCTGTGAGCTGCACTTCTCTTCAATCTCTTCAGACAAGAAGTGCAGACCATCCAACTCCCCTAGAGTAGACAATTGTTTTTACTTGCACATCCACACTCACCGTTTATCTAGCACCAAACAATTACTGCACTGTTCCTGCCAACCTGTACGTAATACACTGTGAGGTGGACTGTACTAAAACAACAATAACAACAACAACAGAAGAAGAGGAAGAAGAAGAAGAAGAAGTAGAAAAAGAGGAGGAAGAAGAAGATGATGAAGACGAAGAAGAAGAAGAAGAGGAATATGTTCATTTATCGATAATGCTGTCCTTCGAGCCCCAGTAAAAAAAAAAAAATAGCCCGATTGGACACGATTCAACACGACTCTGGACAAGTGAAGATAACTGAATTGAATTGAATTGAATCGTGTTCAATCGGTGCTTTTTTATTTGATGTGATATAGTTTTCAATTTCAATAGCGCTTTCACACTTTCAAGATAATATTATAATGATTTAGCAAGAGAATTAACATTGGCATAATATCAGTTTGATATAAAGGAATAGTGCTTAATATCTGGACAGCGAGATTGGTGTGTAATAAAGCTGGCTTGTAAAATGTATGCCCTCTCCTACATTTAAGTTACATTAAACATCGCACTGTCAAGTAAACGTGCACTTCCTATACATTAAATTATACATTTATATCGGATACATTTTGAATTGTGCTTAAATTCGGAACTTCATCGTCTTTATGCAACAGTAGCCTTTGGCGACCGTCACTTTGTGAAAACACGAACGATCGGACAATGTTCATTACACAATACTTTCTTTCTCCAATGTGTTCTTTTCTTGAACAGACTAGGATTGTATATGGAGCTACAGGGAGCTGCCTTTGGACTGGTAAGCTATTATATGTCTCACTAATAAAGGTGCTGTTCGTTAATTTAATATTCAATTCTAAATTGAAAGAAGCGGCGTCTCGACAGATCTTGCAGTAAAGGCCGACTTACGCCTTTACGTTTTTGCCTGCGTTGGTCCTAGATGCACAAAGACGGAGATCATACGGTGGACTGACGTTCGAGGTACGCTCCATAGGGCAAGCCGGACGCCAGTCCATCGTCTAATCTATACTGTGTGCTCGAGGGGCGTTACGCGTTTTTAGTGTGATGATCAATGTTAAAGGGAAACCAGCCTTTGGGATTATCGTGCTCTCAATGAATAAAGAAAAATTAGATGAACAAACTGTGAAAATTTGAGCAAAATCGGACAACCCGATCAAAAGTTATGAATTTACAAAGTCACTGAGATATGACGATCCCTATCGCTGATGGAGATCCGTGCGGTCGACCAATTCTGCGGAATCTGTGACGTCATGTCGGACAACCCCTCACTCACTTTGTACATACAATTTTTAAAAATGGATTAATGTAGAATTTAGAGTAAGGTTGCAAAATCATTTTTCTCAAAATACATGCAGAATCAACACAGAAATGCTAATACCCCAACCGAAATTGGCATTTTGTTGACTTTTCCGAAAAAAGGTAGAAAATGTGAAAATATGTGTACAGAGTGAATGAGGAGTTGTCCGACATGACGTCACGAATTCAGTCGAATTTGCCGATCTCACGGATACCCATGCGCGGTAGGGATCGTAATATCTCTGTGACTTTGAAAAGTCATAACTTTTGAACTGGCTGCCCGATTTTGCTCAAATTTTCACAGTTTGTTCATCTGATTTTTCTTTATTCAATGAGAGCACGATAATCCCAGGGGTTGGTTTCCCTTTAATAAAATTTACAAGCAATCACAGAAAAGTTCTTGATGTTAAGGAATTATATCTAATTTCCAACGGAATATCCAGAGCATGTATTCTATTTTGTCTTATTTCTTAGGTTCTTTATCGAAAAACTTAGAAACTGACAAATAAGATAAAGCTTTACTCCATGTGACGGAAGACGAATAACTCAATAAATTGACATTATATTTACTTCTAACAGTCTAAGCATTGTGGATTAATTTTGATAATGAAAACTAGAAATTTGTTGAAAATTGCCAATTCGCAGCGATAATGATTCGAACAACCAGAATCTCACCCACGCATTCTTATTTTGTTTTCTTATCCTTCAGGAAGCATATGGTACACAAATGGAGCAATCAACGAGAATTCATATCGACTAACTCATACTCCAATACCTTGTCAATTAACAGCACACAACGAATATTACTTTGGTGAGTCATGATGTGAGAGAGTGCTGTGCAGCGCCGGTTGGGCGCTCTCTCAGGCTCTGCTTTCTTTCACTAATTATGTTTATATTGTAAAGCGATTTGAACCTATTTTTTTTTAATTAAGCGCTATATAAATTGTGTGTATTATTATTATTATTAGTTAAACAACCTTTTTTTTTTTGGTAGAATCCCGTTTAACAGAAACTTGTTCAGCCGTAGATATCAGAGCTCTGCATCTTCCTTGAAGCGGTGATGAGTTGGTTCCCCCGCACCAGTTCGGAAGTCCACCTCGGGAGATGGACTTCCGCCACCGAGGAGCAGCACTAAGTTGTGAATTTCACCCTAAATATGTCAAGCATCTAGCTGTTTTTGCTGTGCTGTGAGCCCGATATGCAGAGACAATGCGGGAACAAAGAAATTCATACGACAATGTACACGAGGGAAGATCACGCTGGAAGTATTTGAACCAGGTTATGCAGCGTCTTCAAACGGTACCAAAAAAAGTACAAAAAACGGTATACAAGAATTGTACAGCTATACTAGAACGGTTTGGAAGCGACTAGTGCAATGGTTCATACTCTCACCGTTAAACTAGAAGGCCATATGCACGAATTCGTATTGATTCGTATTGTGCTGACTTTAATCGTGGACGGTGTTTCACCAAGATAAAGAAGACTATATTTGCGTAAAATATGCCTAACGTTCTAACAGTGTTTTTTGTTCAAATAAAATGCTCACCTTCATAGGGCACGCCATCGCATTTGGAAACTTTCGCGACGGGCCCAGTTTGGAAGTAGCCGTTGCAGCGCCGCGTTGGAATAGCGGCTATGGACGTGTAAGTGTGACTGAAATATAGTCTGCAAGTACAGACTCTAGGCTTTCGATGTGAGCATGATACAGAGTATGCAATTAATAACCACATGACACACTGCGTTGCGTTTGCCTTAAGCCAAGACTGAAGGAAGCAATGCAATGCTGTGTGTGATGTAGTCAAACAATGCATACCCTGTATAACGCTCTGCGCAAGCATACTCCGAAAGCCTCTGGTCTTTGCTTGCATACTAACTGAAATAGGAAAATTGGACTGTTATGCATGAGTTTATCCAGTGGAGGTGGGGAAGGGGGAGGGGCTTAGTAAACAAATTTCCCCTCACGCGGCTCACCGACTAGAAATTAAGATCTCTTCTTTTTTTTTCGTTTTTTGTTTTTTGTTTCTCAGCGATACCATTTTAACGCTGATGTTTTTATTTTCACTTGTTTGCTGGTCAGAAATTGTTTCAAGAATAGCTCCCCTATTCAATTGTGAGCACACTGTGAAAAAATCGTTCGATGGTGTTGAAATCGGCTACTTAATTCTGGAATAACACTGTGAGAACACGATTGGTATCTATATATGGCAGGGATCTTCTGATTATTTAAGGACATTGCATCATTGCCAAGTGGCGTATATGACGTCTGTGGGTGTTTTAGTCAAGGGCTAAATAGGGGGGGGGGGGAGGGTAGAAGTCGGCTGGTTGAAATGTCTTTCAGATGGTGTCTTTTCAACAATTAATGAAAGAAAATTAGTTAAATGATTGTGTTGCCAAATTTTATCTGCGGTGCAAAATTCATAATTTCTACTGAAATATACACGTATAATGTTTAATCTAAACAAGCAAATAGGGCATCTATTAATGACGATTTCCTTTTGTAAAGTTTTGAGGAAATCATATATTAGGGGGAATTTATAACGTTTTAAAATATTGATCTGAAAACCAATGGTTAACTGTGTCCCTATGACGTCATCAATTGTCAATTAGTGTTGAAATTTAAGCATTAATAACTTTCTTTTAATTTGGGGGAGGTTTCGCCCTCTTTCTATCTGTCTTCTTCTACAGTAAAAATAAACATTCAATAGTACAATGAAAAAAAATTAAATATTCCATCTCTCTCACTCTCTCTTTCTCTTCATCTTCTCTCGGCTTTTCTTTGCTTCTCACCAGGTGTTCTTACACGATGCTTCCTTTGTTGAGTATTACGTCATAGAAGCTGGTGATTTGGGAACCTATTTCGGCCATGCTCTAGTGTCATCTGATCTTAACAACGACGGGTAAAGCCTGCGTCATACCATTGCGTGCTTAGCCTGCGTCAGCCTAGTGTTTTCGGAAATTACAAACGCTCCCTTGACGGACAGCATACGCAGATCAGACGGTAGACTGACGTTCAACTTTCGTTCAACGAGCATACGACGAGCGTCAGTCCACCGCATGACCTGTGTCCTTGTGCGTCAAGGGAGCGGTTTTAATTTCCATAAACGCTGGGCCGACGCAGGCTAAAAATGCAAAGGTGAAACGCAGGCTTATTGATGCTTATTCCAATAGGGTCAAAATATTCTCTATGATTACAATAATATCAGTGATAATAATAATAACAGTGACATTCCATTTCCAGTAGAAAATATGTCAAAGTATTAGCTCGTGGCTAATAAGTGTTCTAATTTGTCTAATGCGGTTGATTGAATTTATTTCCGTATTTAAAAACGTTTACAATTGAAAAATACAGCGCATTCAGCTCGCCCAACAAGGTGTTGGTCTTTCATGTCTTTCGTGGGGTCCGTGTTCTAACTTGTCTAACGCTGTAATATCTATCACTCAATAAGAGCGGTGACACTGCTCAGTCGGTAAACCATGAAACTTCGAATAAAGTGGTGTATTGTGGAGTTCAAACCCCTCAGCTGCCGCAATTTTTTAATAGTTTGTAAAATCTTAAGGAAAACAAACGATATTGCACCTTTCTGAACACAAAATGTATTGTCGCTACGTGTAATTTAATCCTTTTGTAACTTTATATGCACCATCCAATATTCAGTCAACATCTAGGATCTAGCACTTTTAAAAAATTCTTTTAATGAAACACGTGTTCTACAGTGTACAGCTAACGAGACATATTTTTCCAACATCGTCCCCAATATAGCTTTGATGACCTCGTAATAAGTGCACCAATGTTCACGAATGAGGAGCAATCTCCTGGATGGGAGGTTGGCAAGGTCTACATTTTCTACAATAACCAACAGGTATGCAATCAATGTCAATTAAATAAAGTTATCAAATCACATCCAAAGATCTCAAACCTGTTACAGGCGGTGTTTCAGCAAGTTACGAAAGACTTTAAGAACGACTTTACGCACGACTGGTACCACTTCTTCTGCCAAATGGTAAAGAATCTTATGCGAACTACACTCGTTAACGTACTCTGGTCTGGCAGCTAAATCCACCATCATTCGCTGCTTCAACCTTATCGATCGTATCAAATTCGTCCTCAAAATCCCTATCATGACAGTATTCAGAGTTATCAATATTTTTCGCGGAATCTCCTAGTATTATTGCAAGAGCCTCCTCGGATGTGTGTTTTTTTTTTTTTTGCCATCCCACCACATTTATTCACCTTTTTTTCTTAACAAAGTCACGAAAAATCCAGTAGAAGTCTCGTCATATTTGAACACCTGATCAAAATGGGGTCACGCAAGAAGACACATGACACGAAAAGAAGTCATATGACCACAGATTCCGATGCATATGACTTGAGGTTGGTTTTCCGGTCACTCGGGTTATGTCGCTTTCTTGGCGTGACCGGAAAATCGGTCGTTAGGGTTCGAACGGTTAAGGTCGCGCATAACTTTACGAACGATTTGGTGAAACACCGCTCAGACTAATTTATTAAATCACAATTCATTCTAGACGTAATCTGAGTATCCTATGAACTGTTTGTTTTCGCCATCCCGATGAAAAATATTGTTAATAATGATGAAAAATTCACAAATGGGTTGTTGAAATGCTCCTAAAAGGCCATTTTATAATTTAAAAATAATAGAGAACGCAATATTGTCCGGCTGATTTCTGAGTCCCCTCAATGTCATAGGTCCGGGCCCTCAAAACAGTTTTTCAGAGAATATTCAAGGGTTAAACACATCGATAAAGACATCGTGTAACGATGCGGATGTGCATTTCCAAGAGTTTTCAAATCAAGCTGTCTGACATATTTTTTATTTCAAGAGTTTAAGTAACAAGAAATGATGCGAAAATGAATAAATGTAATCATGTACTATCAAGAGATTTTTTTGACAACAAAAGATAATCCCAAGCTCTTGGCAGTTATTTGCATTTTAGATTTAATTGAGCATTGAATGAAATTAAGATTAATATTTCCACAGCTTAGGTTATTCATACCAGTGATGTCGCTGCCCCGAAACACCGCCAGATGTCCCGAACAGCGACCATCGAGATCCACAGTGGACGCAGGCACGTCCCCCAAACACACACCCCCAAGCACGCGTCCAACAGGATGTTGACGATGAAGAGGGCGCCATTTCCGCCAACACGGCCGTCCATTCCATACCATGAATTATTCAAATTAAATCCAAGATCCAGTCGGGGACAATTTTTTACATAAAAAAGCGTATGTTGTTGACATAAATTGGGACATGTCACTTAATGATGGAAAGATGCACCGTTAAAGAAATTAATTCTATATCGCGTATAAAAATGGTAGTTATTTTTTGTTGGCAGGGAAGTTTTTTCGTCGATGATTTTGACATAATCATTGGGACTGGTGCTGGCTGCCGCTTGGGGTACTCACTGGCCGCTCTGGGTGATATTAACAATGATGGCTTCAACGGTAAGATTTCTTTTCAAATAAATATAGTATAGTATAGTATAGTATTTATTTTCCAATTCAAATAAAAAGAAACAAAACAAGAATACAAACAAAATGAATTATACAAATACTTATATACATGATAAAACAAAAATATGAATCGGATGGAATCCCAATCAGCAGTGCTAGGCACGACATTACTGGTCTTCCATGGGATCCAGGTGAAACATAAAAGAAGAAGTATATAGAAGAAGAAGGAGAAGAAGAAGAAGAAAGAGAAGAAGTAGAAGAAGAACTACGATAAAATACATTGACAAACAAACAAGATAACAATAAAAGAAACAATATAATCGAATTATTGAAATTTCAGAAATTATTCTAAGTTGTAATAAATAAACTAACTAAAACATAATTTGCATGAAAATAATGAGCATAAAGTAATTAATTTATATACTGAGCATAAAGGTATAATCTATATACCTGAAAAACAAAACCATATTTGCTGGTAAATCGGTTTGATTTTTACGATTTCTCATTTCATTGATTTTCTCTCTCTTTTTTTTTGGGGGGGGGGAGCCAAAAATCATGGGTTAATGCGCGTTTTGATATTATATGATAAAACATTTTAAATACAATTTCAAATATATTGATGGTTTCGAGGGACATTACCTTTAAGCTGCCATCACTTCGTGAAAATACGGACGATTCGTGCCTTTTCCTTCAATTAATCTTTAATTCAGTGATCGCGCTTTTTGTTTTAGGCATTTAAAGTGAGTGTCGACATGATGAGAAGCCTAAATTCTGACAATACTTGGGCAAATATTGTATAACAGTTACACTGATTGCGTGATTACATCCCCTCTCCATGCTGCGTCCTTACACAGAACATGGTAAAAGAATAGTTTAAGAGATTTTTTGCTACCGTACGTGCTACCAGAGATAGATTTGTCCAGAGCTGTTTTGATTGTACGTAGAACACTTACTAGGAGCAGTGATCGCACTTTTCGTTTAAGAATTTTATAGTGAGTCACGTCATAATAATCAGTCTGAATTGTGACAATATTTGTCAACTATTACAAAGTAATAGTGATTATGTGATATGACCCCTCCCCGCGCTGCATCATTACTTGGAACATGGTAAAAGAATAGTTTAAGAGTTGTGTTGCCACCGTGCTACGTACCAGAGATAGATTTGTCCAGAGCTATTTTGATTGCTCGTAGATCACTTACTAGGATCAGTGATCGCGCTTTTCGTTTAAGAATTTTATAGTGAGTCACGTCATAATAATCAGTCTGAATTGTGACAATACTTGTCAACTATTACACCGTAATACTGATTATGTGATATAACCCCTCCCCACGCTGCATGCATCATTACTTGGAACATGGTAAAAGAATAGTTTAAGAGATTGTGTTGCTACCATGCTACCAGAGATTGATTTGTCCAGAGCTGTTTTGATTGCATGTAGAACACTTACTAGGAGCAGTGATCGCGCTTTTCGTTTGAGAATTTTATAGTGAGCGACGTCATAATAAGGAGTCTGAATTGTGACAATATTTGTCAACTATTACACCGTAACACAGATTATGTGATATAACCCCTCCCCACGCTGCACCATTACTTGGAACATGGTAAAAGAATAATTTAACAGTTGTGTTGCCACCGTGCTACAGGAGATAGATTTGTCCAAAGCTGCTTCAATTGCACGTAAAGCACAAGGAGCAGTATACATGGTGTGAACAACAATACAGTTGTATAAAAGAACGAAAATATAGAAATAGTTCTATCAGGAACAAGTTATAAAATAATGTCACGGACACATTAAGTATGTTAAGGATGTAATTCTAGGGGGAAATAACAATTTATCAACATGGCATTGGCTTAGTTTGCAAGCACATACCATAAACATTCGGTGTGTGGATGCGCAGAGCATGATACAGGATATGCATTGTGTGACTAATCACACACATCAGCGTTCACACAATGAGACACACAATGCATACTCTGTATCCCTCTCTGTGCATGCACGCAACGAAACCCAGGGATCTGTTCTGGCAGACTAGCATTGGCTTGTGTTAACAGGTTTATCTTCTCTTCCGATTCTTCTCCAGACTTGGCAGTAGGGGCGCCATTTTGCAGTGGTGGTGACGATGGTAAAGTGTTGATCTTCCACGGATCAGGAGTCAACCAACCTCTCAATCACTCACCCCAGCAGGTTCGCAACCAGTTTATTTATTGTTTTCTCTTCAGTTATCTACCTGGTCATTCATGTTTCTATTTATTTAGTGTTTATTCCCATTTTATTTACATATGCATATATCATTTCTTTATGGGTTTTTTTTTGGTTTAATTTTGATAAAGGTTTATTTCAAAACTTAAAGCGCTATATATTTTAAACTCAGAGTCGACTATGTTTAATTTATTCCTGTTATTTATTTATTTATTCAATTCTGATATTTACGCAAGAAAAAAAACATTTTAAGAATGTAGACAAATAAAGGATGAATTAGAAGGCATAAAGTTAGATAAAGCTCTTATCATTAATAATCACATGTATTCGGCCACACATATGACGGTCCAGAATTCAACAGAAAAAGGTTACTTACTGTTCGTGAAAAATGTTATACCTGATCCTCTTCTGTGATAACTAATGTATGTATATATATATATATATATATATAAAACGATGAAGCGACGCGTTCCGTTGAATAATATCAAAATGAAATGAGTAAAGTGTAGAACGCAAGTGAAGACATAGTCCTCTAATAATGGGGTATAACCCTCAAATAAGTACCATGACACGAGACGAATAAAGTTAGAAAAATCCGTTAACAATTATTTCTTACTTTCTTTCTTATTTGAGGGTTATACCCCATTATTAGAGGACTATTTCTTCACTTGCGTTCTACACTTTACTCATTTCATTTTGATATATATATATATATATTAAAAAATAAAAGGCAGAAAGAGAAAAGCGGCAGAGAATTTTTTTATATATACCTTTTACAGATCATAAGCGGGTCAGATTTTGAGCAGCCTCTAAAATACTTTGGATTCGTCATGTCATCAGGACTGGACATTGACCGTAACAGTTATCCAGGTGAGCAAGTGTATTGCAGTAAAGAGAGTTTATAAGCACGTATTTAGAATTTTTGTGGAATAGAGTGCACTTTTGGATCGTTGATTGCGCGACAAGCACACAAAAGTTTGAAAGTATCAATATCACGGTGAGTTGAAAGAACACACAACAAAGCAAACAAATAAACAAACAAAAACCAGAGAACGACCAACATTTCCATATCGGTGAACTGACTAGCAAAGAAAAGGATTCGGGGGGGGGGGGGTCGGGGGGTCGGTTGAAGCGGACCCTTGCTATAGCAAGTCGAGAGTCGGCATCCTCTTTCAGTTATGGGCCGGTTTCATACCCCAAGAAGAAGGGTTGTGATAGCATAATTACCAAAACAGATTATCACATTGTGCAGAACTCGACCCAGGTGAGGTTAATGGGGACGGCAGGAAGATATTCCTTGTAATGTGGAGCGCCGTAATGGCTGCCAGCTACAGCCGGGTAAGAGTGAGTGTAAAGCTTTCAGCGCCATGAGCACTGATAATGTGGACCTGTGCGCTATACGAATAGCCACCATTATTATTATTACTATTATTATTAGTATTATTAATCACAAATGAGAGGGGAACATTGAAAAATAATTTCGATTGTTTTGAACTTATAGACGTGTATATATAAAAAAAAGATAATGATGATAATAAGGATGATAATAATAATAGTAATAACAATATCAATAAAAAGACAATAATGATAATAATAATAATACACTAATTAAGCATCTAAAATAAATATTTAAAAACCAGAAAAAAACCTGTTTTCAGAGCGTCCGGAAAAAAAAAGTTAGACAAATTCATTTAGTGCTATTAATTTCTTTTCCCCTCATGTGTAGATTTTGCTGTTGGTGCTCATCAATCTCAGACTGCTGTAATTTTTCGGTAAGGTAGACCCTAATGCATGAACTTCATTTCCGAGTGATAGGTCCAACCCCTGACAAATAAAAATATTCCGAATAGTTTTCATCGATCGTATCTGATTTGTAGACTAAGTGTAAAAGGATTATTGCTCTACACACTAAGAAATTAGGGTACAACTTTGCACCCCTAGGGGTACAATCCCATGTAACACCGGGTGAACCCTATGGGGTACAAGTTTGAACCCTAAATGTGAGATGCAATTTTGTACCCCAACCAAGGGTTCAAGTTTGTACCCTATAATATTGGAACACATTTGTACCCCAGGGATGCAAAATTGTACCATTAGGGTACAAAATGAGATCTTTGGCGTTTGTCAAAAAAGGAAAGGAAAGGATGTAGTTTAGAGGCGTGTATCATTCAATTCTGAATATTTACGCCAGAAGAAGAAGAGAGAAAGAGGGTCGCCATCTTAACGTCTCCACCCGAAAGACGGTATGCGACCTGGTTTCGAACCCACAGGCAGGAACGAACCCAAGTCTATATGACTGTCCCGAACAGATGGATTTCAGGCGCACGCCACGGCGCCTCAGTCAATATCGACCCTCGATATCGACCCTCGATACCGACCCTCTTTGTTCGTGAAATAGTGCCACCTGATTGGTCAGCCACTGTCGCCTCGCTCGCTCGCCATTGGTTAAGACGTGTTCCTTTTCTAGTCTGCTATTTATAAACTTTATTCAAAACATCGATGTATTAATGTTTTTTTTTTCTTCCGAATCTTGTAAGGATCAACGGAATAAAAAACATAGTAATAAATTAAATCTATTACGTATGAAATAGAGTTCCTAAAGGTAAAATAAGAACAAAATCAGCATTCATTTCCGATCACGTATAGAGAGTGGGGTCTGCATTCTGCACTAGTTTCAAATCGGGAGGGTACAACGTTGTACCCTTCGTACCAGCTTTCATCACATGGGATTAATTTTGAACCTCATAGGGTATAATGAGGATGCCGGCGGGATGCCGGGGTTCAAATTAGTGACTTTGCGTGATTTTGGACCCTAACTGTACCCTAATTTCTTATTGTGTAAGGTAAGAAAAAGGTTTTCCAAATTCATGACATTACCCCTCTATTAACGCATCTAAATTAACGCTCCAATCACTAAAATCACGAAAATATAGAAGTGCTCAATATTATCAAAATCCGAAGAATGACTTCATTCTTAACTTAAATATCGGGGACAGCGGATGTAAATTTTTGCGTGTTTCTTGCCAACCAACGCGCAACGTTTTATTACTAAAACTGGTATTCAGTTTGCGCACACTATGTGTTACTATGTTGGGAAAGCCTCGAGCAAGCTTTCGCGTCGACAAGACTGACCTTGGTGTACGGAGTACACAGAAAGTTACTTTTGACTGGTAGGACGGGCTCTTTTTGCTTTGTCAGTTGTGCCATGGAACTATGGTTGTGCTTTATATTTTGATAGATTTGGCAATGATGCTATACTTGAAAGTATGTATTTAATGATTGAATATTATCGTTCAAGTCTCATTTGTGTCTATTTGGTTGGTTGGATGGACGTGTACATATTAAGGAACTGAGCAATGTTTTAATGTGTAGGTGAAAACGTATGACATTTTCACTTACCGTTATGTTGCCCCTGTCGGTTTTGAGGGTTGACTGATTGGCTGGGTAAACACCCACAAAAGAAAAAAGGGCTTCACCTCGAATTTGGTGCCCCCCCCCCCCTCTCTCTCTCTCTCTACGCACCGCGCATGTATCTGCTGTCGTCTTTTCAGTAGATGATTGGATGGGGCTTTGCAAGTTGTGCTTGTGCAGGTTGGCTGATATCTCCATTTCACACTGGAAGGATAAATAGGTTTAGAGTTCCAAACAACTTGGGAAATGTTCGGTTCTTATGATTGGTTTTTTTGTTTTGGGGTGGGTGGGGGAGGTGGTCTGATATGGGCGACTGGAAGAATAGTTTCGGATGTAAAACATTTTTTAAAAATTGGATTTACCTTTACACTGTCATGTATCTTTTAAGGAGCGCTCTATTTTTTACATGAAAACATGAACATGAACTTGACGATTTGTTCGACCAGTGGTTTCAAATCCTGATTTTATGTTGAATAGTGTTCAAGAACTATATTGCTATGCTTTGGTGTATGGTAACTTAAAAAAAATATCTCAATTCGTATATGACTCTTTTTTTACAACAGGTCGCGAGCGGTGGTAATTACTGTTGCAGAAATATACCCCAAGCAAACCCCTCTCGATCTGGATATCCAAGATACCATGACGTCATCACGTGTGGGCGTGACAGGGTATTTAACATTTGTAGTTTTATTTCCACTCGTATTCTATTGATAAATTGGTCTTTTGTGACCATAATTATGGTAGTCTGTTCCAGGATAACTGCATTTGAAGGTTGGTTTCTGTCGGACAATAAATGTGTTTTTCAACTAATATATTAACAATTGCATGATAGTTCAGTAATTTTAAAATAGTATAGAAATATACAATGACTCTCGAGGTTCTGGTTAAAACTGTTCGCACGAATGAGCATATCAGATACATGTAGTACCATACTCCCGAGGGCCAACGGCCCGAGGGAGGATGATACTATCTGATGCTCACGAGTGCGAATAGTTTAGCCAGTACCGAGAATCAAGTCATTGTATATTACTTTTATATCCCTTCTTACAACAACAACATTAACAATAAAGTAGTCTATTGCAGCAGATTAAATAATCTTATCTTATCTTAACGATAATTTGATAATCTGATAAATTATTTTTTTAGTCTCTGGCTCGTCTTCTCGTTGAGCACATCATGCGAACGAAGCCCGCCAGAAGTCTCCCGAACCGTGTAGCTGGGAAGCAGTGTCTCTCTCGCGCACGGACACGTCTGTTTTAGCCGAATACGCATGCGCGCAATGATAGTAACTTTTTTCCCTAGGGGAAAAATACTATTCGTCTGTTTTAGCCGACTACGCATGCGCGCAAAAATAGTAACTTTTTTCCCTAGGGAAAAAAATACTATTCGTCTGTTTTAGCCGACTACGCATGCGCGCAAAAATAGTAACTTTTTTCCCTAGGGAAAAAATTACTATTCGTACTATTCAATGGCAAACGGCTTTATTAGCAAATCTATTCATTTATCTTGCCTGTACACTGCCAATGCAACGATCTTAGTGTAAGGGATATAATGTTTAATAATTTACCCTATTGTGTGGGGTAATCACCGATGCCTCTATTTGTTTCCCTGGAGGCGTCTTGGTGTAGTGGTTCTGACTCTCGCCTTTCAACGCGAGTGTCGTAGGTTCGAATCCTACCCATGGCGTTAATTTCCTTCAGCAAGAAATTCATCCACATTGTGCTGCACTCAACCCAGATGAAGTGAATGGGGACCTGGTAGGAATAGTTATTTTTTGAAATGCCATGTGCGCTGGTCTACGCCGGGCTAAAGCCAGGGAAATGATAATGCAAAGCGCCTTGAGCACTCCGCAGAGTGGATAAGTGCGCTATATAAATTGCATAATATTATCATTATTATTATTAAAAGCCAGCACCTGTCATAGAAGTTACATCTTTACCTCAATATATTACTTGATAATATCATAGAGGATAATACAGAACCTCTATGCTAACATTTATTGTCATACAAGTGTGTATAAATATTCCATCTTATCAATTGTTTTTAATTTGATACTTGATTGATTTAATTGAATTTATCATAAATCTTTGTAGAGATTACTAGTTCTGCCACGATATTTTTGTCCGTTTAAGTTTGAAAGTGTACTTTACTTCTGCTATACTCTTGTATTGTATTGTATTGTATTCATTTTATCACGGTAAAAAAAAATCTATCATCTCAGACAAATAAGCCAAAAACTATTTAGTGGGAAAATGGGTTGGATGCAACTCTCGTCAAATATGATTATTGCATCGTTGTTTTCTTTTGTTGTCTCTGTTTTAATAAATTCCGGTCATGTTACGCAGTTTGTTTTATAATACTCGCCTGTTTTGTGAATAAATCTGATCTATCGGGTGTTTTTTTTTTCAATTTGTCAATAGTTTCAATGTGACTGTCTGCCTTGGGTACACCGGGAAAGGACTACCTGACACCCTCGGTGAGTATGAACCGAGTTTAGATTTAAAATGTCAAAATACAGAGTTATGACGGGTTTAATTGTGTAGTCCATCGTGACTTTAAAAATAACAAAATATTCCTTCTTAATTTCCCTTTTGTTTAATGTCCATTTATTTTATCATTATTAAATGGAATGACAAAGGTTCCTAATAATACTTTTTAGGAAATAGCGTAATATATAAATAAGGTTTTTCCTTCAAATGAATCAAATCCAATAATCTTATTTCAATGAAAAGAAGGCTTCACGGTAGACGAGTTATCTTTCTTGTGAGTGGTCTTAAAATGGACCTACCGCACCCACTCTCGACGTTTCAATGAGCATGTTCTCATCATCTTTAGGACAATCAGTAAAGTCAATTGAAGTCAGGACTGGAGGATCAAAATGCAGTGTATGTTTTCTGGCATGAAAACGATAGGCTCTCATTTGTCAATTTAGGTACATTAGATTTATTTTAATTTGAAGGTGGCATTAATTCAATTGCTTTTTTTTTAGTGACTTACCGTTATTCTATTCTCTTTTTTTCTTAGATTTTTCATACCAAATTGTCCTGGACTCATCGAGACAAACAGATAATCGTAGAGCAGCATTCCTAAGGAACAATATGGCTACTCTTTCTGACGGAATTATGACTGCTTCAGCTGGGCAAAAGCAATGTCTGACGCATGAGGCATACGTTAAGGTTTGTTGATATGGTTTAGTTTTAGCTTTATCAGAAGCACATTGGACTGAAAGGATTAGAGCTTTGAAATTATGTGTCTTCCTTCTTAATCTTATCAAGGTTTTGGTTGAATTTTTCAGGTATGAATAAATGTTTGCCTTTTAATTACAAAAGTACGGCATCATCAATTCTGTACCCATGTACTTCTAAGTCTAAACAAGTTCTTACAAAGTTACCAATTAATCCTTCAAACAGATTAACGATAGCGACATTGACCAAACAAAATTAATTTATATGGGAATAGCATATGAGATTTCTGAATTTTATACGTGTTTGATAATAATAAGAAATATTGCATGTATTAGTCATAAATCATGTTTACGAACTATTTACTATTATCATCATTGTGTTCTTACAGCCAACCATTCGAGATAAGCAGACGCCTATGCGGCTTTTACTCGTGCATGGCATTGCCGACAATCCTCAATCTAAGAATGGTATACAGCCGATCATGTCGACTGCGGTCAGCAATCAGACATTTAATTCAGTAAGTAAAATTTGCTCCTTTGTCGAAATGTGTTGAACAATAGAGGTATTTGTATGTTAACTTAGGAGCGCTAGCTTTTTGCGCGCGCAACGAATTCCGCGTAATTCGCGTTTGCGTAACAATTTGCGGAGAGATTTCGTGTACAAAGGCACTGATGTACTGAGATGTACATAAAACACGACATAAACTATTTCTGCAAAATAAAGTGGTTCATAATGGACAATAAATCCATATGCAGTGTATTGAATTGTGCCGACACAACGATCACAAGCCTGTTCCGATTTCAATAGCATTACAAAGGAGTATTGGATTGGCGTTCGACTTAAGTTTTATACGTAAATAGATAATATCGAGTTATAGCCTCTTGAAATTCTGCAATGGTTCTGAGTCATAGTCTGCAATTGAATCGTTTTTCGGAATAGCTTACTTTGAACTATCGAAACCAGTTATTGTTCATGTTATGCAACAAACAAGTAAAGCAAAGAATAATCCATAAAAAACACAAATTCAAAGCCGGGAATAAATTAGAGAATTGTACAACACAAAAAAGAAAGATATTCATTAATGGAGAATGCGTGACTGTGCATCATTGTATTGCTACAGAGTTGCAATGGATCGCAAACCACGCCCAAATCAGCTAGAAAGTTTAACCCGCATTTTCCTTCACACATGATGTGTGGTTTTTTGCAGACGTTCATGAAAACAATTTTAATTGGCACGTTCCGATTAACTACATATTGGAAGTTAATTGTATTTTATTGTAATTTACAGTCTAAATTCAATGGATCGACTTTTCCAAAACGATTACTAATAAGTGTATGTACAACGTCCTTAATCTCAGTTGCAAAAATTGCAAACGCTTTTGGTTTTATTATGTCTTTGTCCCAAATTTATTTTTACTTCATAATTATTATCTTCTTTATCAACAGCTTGCCTTCGCTAGGGATTGTACTGGGCTCATATGTTATCCGGATCTTGCCGTTCAAGCAAATGTGTAAGAAATTTAAAATTCACCAAATGTGTACGAAATTTAATGTTCGCCAACCCCACCCTCCCCCCTCCCATTTGAAACATGTATTAACTTAACTGTTATCATCTCTATCGTTCCCCATCTCCATTTCTAAGAAGAATTTCCAAAATTATATTTTAATGGTTCGTTCCTTCTCGTCCTCCCTCGTCCTCGTCGTCGTCCTCTCTCTCTACTCTTACTCGTCTATCTCCTCTCATGATCATGTGCCCCTCTCATGATCATGTGCCCCTCTCTCTCTTCCCCGGCTATTCCTCATCATCACCCTTCCTATAGGCGTCCTTCCTTACTTTCCTCTCCCATCCATTAACACTCGTAAATGAAGTTCTTATTTTATATTGCACAGTATCAGCTATATCCACTTGCAAATTGGCAATACTTTAATGCAGCTCAACAATTCAATAAGTCATTTATTCCTGCGTGGTTCCACAACAGGGAACAATTCCAGCCAGTCTTCCTAGTGCAAATTCTGTTTTGCACATGTGCATTTACTTATTATAGTACAAAATTGTACTATGATAATACAAATACTTTGTACATATTAATCGTCCTCTCTTTTCCGATGCCTCCTGCATGACTTTGATCAATAATAGTAATGATACTACTAATAATAATGCTGGCTACATATACATATATTGCACAGGTCCACCGCACGGTGCTCATGGCGCTTTAGAAACAAGGACAACCACAGAGACATGAAAAAGATAGAAAGTAACAAACATAACAAACATCAATCGTTAAGGGGCCTGTAACCTAAAAGATGCAATTAAACTTACGATAAATATTTATCGTAAGTCTATGGCAAAACATGTACCATAGAGATACGATGAATTGCAAAATCTATCGTATCTCTTTTATGTTACAGGCCCCTTATCTCACTCAACACTGCTCAATGTATACCTTTTTGCAGTTCTATTGCTCGGCTGACAATCGCGAAGGAGGAGACATTTATACTCCACATCAATGTCGACAACCATGGCGAAGATGCTTTTCTCTCTGTCCTCGACATCTATGAACCAACAGGCCTTTACTTTGTCAGCATTATCCAGTCAGCCACAGTGAGTGAACCATCAAATCCAACTTTCTGGTCCCGAGCGGAACTTTATATTTCTACCGCGCTTTATTTGTGTATTGTTTCAGTACCGTAGCTTTGCGTGCGCAAATCCAGCTTGAAGGAAATGTAAAATATTGAAGTTCCTCATTTGTACGTAATGATCTAGTTGAAGCGCAATCGAGTAAAATACAGGTGTTATATTATCCAGACAACTTAGGAGAAAATTATATATAGATCTATCAGAAGGCTTCTCTAAAAGGTTGTTGTACTAAACCAAATAACTGTTAGAAGTTGCTTTTGTATCGCACAGTATGAGCCACATCAACTCGCGATTTGGGTAAGCTTTAATGCAGCTCTACAACTCAATCAATATGTCATTTACTCCTGCAAAGTGCATGTATATTTTAACAGTTTACTATGAGATCTTGTTTTACCTGCCAAACGTATTCCAAGCGGGTCAAACTTGGGCCAAATTAACTTATAGCTGAAGCAACTTTAGTATACATATCAATAATTATAGGAATATGTTACTGTTATCTACTCTTGCATTGTTTCATCATAGGGAACCATTGTTTCTTGCACTGTATCTGGTACAGCGCGATCCTGCAACATCGGGAATCCAATATCAGCTGGAGATCAGGTATGAATTATAAAATAATGCATGATGTTATTAAAATAGCAGATAAACTTTGTTTTAA
The DNA here is from genome assembly GCA_036244855.1 of Temnopleurus reevesii. Taxonomy (NCBI): domain Eukaryota; kingdom Metazoa; phylum Echinodermata; class Echinoidea; order Temnopleuroida; family Temnopleuridae; genus Temnopleurus; species Temnopleurus reevesii. The sequence continues at coordinate 39,066 of BQKZ01000844.1, forward strand.
ACCCAATGCGATATTTTATTGTATCACAAAACATTTTCCATTGATATTAGAGAAAAAAATATTTCAGCCTTACTAATGAAAGGATTTTTTTTACTATTGCAATTACATCGTGCATTTTCGATGATTATATAATATTATGTTAAGCAATGTGATTTATTTATGCATTTTCTGATAATGGTATCGTCAGTTCGACCGCAAATGATTTATATTGTAATATATAATAGCAAATTAAAAGAAAGTTAGCCCCTACCTTAAAAATACAGGTAAAGGTTTGTATAATTTGTAGGCCTACACATATTTTCAATTTGTTTCGCTTATAACAGATAAAGATTGGTTTGAAATACCAAACAGCGACATACAGCTCATTCACAGGATCAGCGGTACTGAAAGTTTCTGTTCACAGGTAAAACGCAGTTGATCATATGATTCTGATTAGGGAGATTTAGGATGGACGAGGAAGGTTAGGGAGTGGGAAAGAAGAGAAACAGTATCAGAGAAAGGAAGAAAATGATGATGATGGTGATGATGACGTTGGTGGTTTATAATGTTGAGGAAGAGGTGGTGAAAAAAGAGGAGGTAAAAACCCTCGGAACTTATTTGAAAAAGAGGACTAAATAAAAACCATTACATAAACAATGATAAACAAAGGCACTCAATCTCATGATTCTGGGACGGTGATGTTGATGATGATGATGAGGAGGGGGAGGAGGAAGAGGGTAATGATAATGCTTTGGAGGTGCAGGATGATGGTGAGGGGAGGGGAGCTGATCAAGAGGAGGGATGGGGTTTCATGGAAGGGGAAATGTAATTATTATAACTTGAGAAGATTGATAAAAGCTGCTACGATAGCAATGGAATTTTTAATTCCATAATGACGTCGGAGATGATCATAATGATGATCACTCACCATCATGTTGATTATAATGGCGATGATGGTGCTGATGATGCTTGTGATGGTGCTGGGACTTTTGATGTCGGTTATTTGACGGTGAAGATGACGGCGAGCTTATTAATCATCATTTGTATCATGAAAGTAATGATGATCTCTTCAGAACCAATAGACAGATACATGTCACCATTGTAATATTGTTTTGCTCTGTAGTATCGATGCTGAAAAGCCAGGAAGAGAGGACAATAATAATGTCACAGTTTCCATCCCGGTCTTTGCTTCATCGAGTCTCATTCTTTCAGGGTAAGCATATATTCTGCTTTAACGTAGTAAAGTCATTTTACGCAGGGCAAACATTGAAAATTTTCGTCGAAGACTATTAACTGATATTTTTGCGTTTATAAGTAAGCGTCGTACTTCAGTATTGCTGAAGGAGCATCATGAATGCTGAGAAGACGTTAGATATAGATGCAAATGTGACGCGTGGGTCAACCTACCTCTATCATCACTTTAGTAACCATTGTCTCTCTTTCTATTAGGGGGACTACGCCACAGAGCAGTACCAAGAACAATTCATATTTTATTGACAGTTTTCTTTACTTTAACAGTAATTCCTTTCCTGATACTCTGGTGATCGACGAGGATAGTAGTGTGAATACTTCAATCGGTCAACTGATATCTCATGAGATCCGAGTGAGTATAAATACTACGCCTTGTAAGACATATGACAGAAGAGAGTTGTCAATAGGTCAGGGGCCTCTAACATAAAACGTGTTTGCAATCAACCGCAAACTTTAGTACATAATTTGCTATGGATCTCAATCGTACAATCGATTGGAAAGCTATATGTCGCGGGGCCCTGAGTAAAATGTTTCTGTCGTAATTATAATGACACTGCTTAAACTTCTATTCTAATAATGGAGAGCTGTGCAGTAAAATTAAGACGAAAAATAGTTTGAACTTTTGATCCTCAGAGAATTATTTTTTCATTCATAAATATATCACTTTAGTTATTTATCAATGTACTAATATTAGTTTATTCCTTTTGTATGGGATATCCTTTTTCTTTTTTGTATACGTGATTTTGATATTTTTCTGTATATGCTTTATTAGTTGTTGTTGTTGTTTTGTAGTTTGTGGTTGGATGGATATTTGCAATGAATACAATTGATACATAATGCATACACTAGATAAATTGCAACCAGTTAAAATTGCATATCATGTTCGACCGTCGTATATTTATGATTAATGAACAATTATGATATCTAACGATATATATATTGTATATGTCCTTCTCTGATGTGACTTCTCATTGCCTTTATCCAGTTCCAGAATAATGGACCTAGTTTCATTGGTCAATCCTACATCGATATCCTCTGGCCCATTAGACTACAGAATGGCAAGACCCTGATGGATGTGATAGAGGTTACCTTGGGAACAGGTGCATCATGCGAGATGACTCCCAGAATCAACGCTAGAGCTTCAGGACAGGTAGATTAATAATAAATATGTAGCATACCCAAGTATGACCGAGATGAAGACATACAATAATAAGAACGTGATAACATGATTGGGAGGAGGAGAAGTGATGATGATGATGATGATGATGATTATGGGGATGATGGCGATGATGATGACAATTAAGAGGAGAAGAAGGATAATGATAATGATGGTGGTAGTGGAAGTGGTGGTTAAAATTATGATCATCATGATGATAATGATGTTAATGATGATAATGATGATAATGATGCTGGTGATGATGATGATAATGACTTTTATGATGAAGAGTGGTCACAGTGGTGGTAATAAAGAGAATATTTAGTGGTGATGTTGAAGATGATGGTGAATATCAAAATGATGATGATGATTATGGTGATGACGCTCATGATTGTTATAATTGAAGCATTTACATTGATGATGATACGCCAAATAAATTTACATTAGCTCAGTTATCAAGCAACTGCACTATGATCTTAATATTTGCTCAACTTTTTAATCATGTTCACTCGTTCTCGTTCTGTCTTCTGCTTCTATGCATGCTGTCTTCCTACAAAGAACAACATCACTGAATTTGAAGACATAGAAACCAACGTTACTCTGTACACATTATGGGTCGACTGTGACTCGCTGCCAGAATGTGTAGCTATCCGATGTCCTTTAACTTCCCTTGCCACCGGGCCTGAAGCGGCTGTCGCCGTCAGCGTACAGTCCAGAATATCGCATGAAGCAGTGTTTGCGGTAGGTTATTACTCTCCCCCCTAACTGACTAGTTAAATTTTACTTTAAGGGAAAATCAAAACCAAAATTTACACAGTAGGCCTATGATCCTAGTTGGGGGATTTCATATTAAAAATGTCTCGTGTGGCATGAAAAACATGTCATTTTCCATCCTAGTGACCATATTATAATCTGATGTAAGCTCTCTCATACATCTATAGAAAACAATGAGTAGGTCAATAGAATACTACACTTATCAGAATCGATTGATTTTTTTCTTTAACGGAAATAGTTATAAATAAGTATTTCATTTTCTATATATATCCGTTAAAAAAAATCACTCGCTCCTGATAAGTGTACAGGACAGAGAAAATGGTTTAAATCACTTCATAATGTTGTGAGAAACAACATTTTCCCATATAGAAAAAAATCAATATACAAATAGATTTAAGATTATCACCTCAAAAATTGTCATATGAAATTTTCATCTCGATTTTTGTTTGTCGTTGTAATAGTTTCTCCAATAGTAATGATAATAACAAATAATAATAATAATGAAAATAAAAGTAATAATACTAATAATACATACACAACATAATAAGAAGTGCCCTGTGTATTATTACCCAAGTATATAGCCTGGCTACCATTTAGCGCTCATTCACTGCACTCAAGGAATTTCTTCCTACCGGTACCATTCATCTCACCTGGGTTGAGTGCAGCACATTCTCTGTGTGCACCTATGGGGCATACGAGGTAATAACACCACAGTGTGCCTGACAATGTCATTGGTACGTTTCCAAAAATAAATATCATTCTATTTGATTTTACTCTGTACAGGAAGATGCAGACTTTCTTCATTTCATACAGATCTTGTCGATGGCTTCAGTTACAGTTAATGGAACTGTATATCCTGGGATACCTTTTGATCCCCATCCAACGGTCTCACCGCTAAAGGTATTATCCGTTTTGTTTCTATATACCCCCCCCCCCCCATCCCCTCAAAAGAAAAGGAAAATGGTTGGGAAAGCGGTAGTTCCCTCCTATCATGATTCATTGATTTTGGATGGATTAATTTTTCTTGTAATTTGTTCCATGGACGTAGCAGTAAACTTGCAAGTATCACTCCTAAATTAAACATTTTATGGAATTTTACGTCGAGGAAAGATCCATGGTCTAAGTCAGTTGCAACATGGACGTGGCAGTAAACTTGCAAGTATCACTTCCAAATTAAACATTTTATGGAATTTTACTTCGAGGAAAAGAAAATATATATTTAACACGATATAATCTATTTCCGAAAAAATAAGTCGAACAATAATTCAATGCTCCCCTGTAGAATTATAGGCTTATAAGCTTGTTTACTTGCTTTGTGTGAGCTGGAAGTATTGGTAATCGACAACATTGTGCTGCTAACGGATTGACAATAATAGTCTATTAAATTGTACTATTTTCAGCTATTGAATATGATCTTCTTTGTAATCCTGAATGAGATAAGAACATAATCATTGGTCAAATCATTTTTATTTGATAACTCCTAGCGTCAGAACTTATTAACGTAACGATTAAAGGCGGGGCGACATGGCGTTCAGAGAGCGTGGCCTAGCCGCGGTCATTTTTTATTACGAGGATTGGCGAACAGATAAATCACGGCATTTCTAATCTGAAATAGCGAGCGAGCAAATTATATTTCGCTAGTTCGCAGCTCCGCAATCGCATACGTATGCGTTTCGCACATTTTTTTTTTTTTTTAGAAAAATCGAAGCTGAAGAGTTGGGGGATGAAAGTTACATGCGACGACAACACGGATCAGAAATCCATACGAAGTGTTCCGAGTGTCTGAGCTTGGCAAGATGCGTAAGGAAGGAAAAATATCAATATCATTGGTGTCAATAAGCAACATGCCGTCCGTGCGCGCTCGCAACCAGAAGTCATGTCGATCATGACGCCCTGACTTTAAAACCGTTGTGATATTTACACGCTTTATTACATGATCATGATGACGTAAAGAACTATGACACGCACCACCGTTAATACTACATTATCCCTCAATTTGTCTCTAGATTCAGACTGAGATTCGTGTCCAGTACGAGGGTCACAGGTCAATAGTTCAGACCACGCCTATTTGGATCTACATCGTCTCTGCTCTATCTGGTCTTCTTGTCCTCATAATCATCATCCTTATCCTACACAAGGTATGACTTATTACTAAACCTTATCGGATATGGCGCCTCAAAGTCAGAGGTATTATTATTGCCATCACTATATTATTATTTTTATTATTAATATTTTTATTATTATTATTATTTATTAGCATCATTATTATCATTGTTATCATTATAGATTCGGGCATTGAAGAAGGTGTTGCATAGTTTGCAAAGCATTGCAGTCACAATTAACATTTTCATCATTAGTGTATATACCCTCACTTTATCAAGCTGTACTTGTAGCAGGGAGGTGACAAGAAAGGAGTGGAATCTCTTCCAATGTTATGTAAATGTACAAGCAATCTGTATAGCACACCAATGGGATTCATTGCATTCCATTATTGTTCACTAAAGCTTTGAAGTTCCATGTGCCGTGCCGCCTTAGTACCAGCAACTTGTCTGTTGTCAGTTAGATGGCTCTAGATCATTTTAATTTTCCCAAATTAGAGGGTTATTCTCGCCCTAAAATAGAAACTGAAAGGGATGGAATTATCGAAAAACTACAGATTGACAGTTTTTACCAACTTAGAACTTCATTCAACTTCAGATTTTAATGCTTTTGACAGAAAAAGGAAAATTACACCCTCACAAAAATACAATATTTAAGGCTGTTCCGACAATTTGCGCATATTTTACTTTCATAAAATTGAATATGTGACTTCCATTCTACGACATAGTGTTATTCACGAGAGCGTGTTTTTGCGTGTTTCTGGTAATTTTGCACTTTAATAATCACAAATTTTCATGAGGATCCATTCGCTGGTTCCCGTTATGGCGTAATAGACAAACGAGATGAAATGTATTTAATGACACGGCGAACTGATGCATTGTATGATTACTTTACGCATCTAATTTCCTCGTCCAAGCAACGCATAAGCTCTTTTGTCTTTAACACCTGGATAGCAAGTGCCTACAAGCACCTGGCTCTTTGTCGGCTCGCTACATGGGGACAAAGAGACCAGAGAATGTCCTCTCCTTTCATGACAATTCCCTGCTTGCAGCAACCCATTTCTGTTAGGAGTATTGGTACACTAAATGAGAAACAAATCCATTGAAACGTGTCCTTCTATAGAATAAACACGTTGTCCGACAGGATGCTCGTGGAATTGGCGCTACGTCGGGATTTGTTTGTCTTAATGAAACAACACCCTTTGGTTCCCGTCACTTCGTGAAAACACGGATGATATTGTTACTCTAAAGTACCCTCTCCAGCAGCCAATGTTGCAGCCAATGTTAGCTCTAAATTGTGCAACCTGGGGCCAATTGCACGAAATGGTCTCAGCTATTCTCTTCTTGCTAAGACCGCTTAACCTCGTGTGACATCCTCTTAACATAGACCCCGTTTACACCGACTTATAGGCAGGCCCAAAGGCCGGCCTCGGGCCGGCCTTGGTTTTGGTGTATACGCTTGCTGGCCCAATTGCGGTACCAAAAGCAGGCATACTTTTGGACCTTCTCTGGAGGTTGTCTCGAGCCAGCCTCGGGCCGGTTTAGTTTCGGTGTGAACACTCGCTGGCCCAAGTGCGTGCCCGCTCACGATTGTGACGTCATATCTCATTGTTTTGAGAGCTTTGCCCGCGTAGTTTGGAGTCTCCTTGCATCATCTGAATTAAAGTTCACATGCAGAGCGCCTTCGCCGTCCAAATACTGAACAAGTTAGGCCGGTCTAAAAGTCTTGGTGTACACAGGTAACCGTGCGGGACCCGGTACCGCAATTGGACCGGCGTTGTAAACGGGGTCATAGACGCATCAACATTTCTATCTAGCTTAGGGGGTGGTAAAAAAAATCGAGACCTCTTAGTGAGAAAAGGATAGCTAAAAGCAGTTCATGTAGTTGGCCCCAGGTTATGAAATTTGCGGATTAGAAAAATAATTTTCGTAACCTGGCACGTAGGTTTTGAGACAGAGTGCTCATTGGGCCTTCTGAGCATTAAAGTTTTGCCTTTATATTATTTTGTTCTTCATTATTTTGTCTCTATGTCAGTCTCACTCTTTTTCTAATTTGTCTTCCACTCTCTATGGTCCTAACTGCTTCCCATCTTTTGCTCTTTGTTTTATACCAAAAATACGATATAAAGTTTCCGTAAAATATAAAGTGGGTTATCAGGTTATGGAATGAAAGGTTCGTAAGCCATGTATTGAACTAAGCGAATCACAACAATTACAAGCAGGTTCCGATTCGCATAGCATTACAAAGAAGCACTGAAAATGCGTTCAATTTATTTTTTCGGAAATCGTTTATATCGTGATGTTATCAGGTTATGGAACGAAAGGTCAGTACGCCATGTATTTGACTGTGCGGACACAACAACGGAAATGAATTATCAAATCAAATCAAATCAAATCAAATTATTTTTAAAATTCAATTATATACAGTCATAAATAATAACATGGTAATATGACAAAAGAAATGAAAAATAGAGGACAGTAAAGAAAAGTCACCGATTATCCTGACGTTTTCTTTTTTGCACAGTTAAAATTCTTCAAGAGGAAGCAGATTACTCAAGACCAGCGCCATATCCTCCGTGAATACCGTAAGAGCATGCGCAAATCGCAAATGCTACATATTGAAGAGGAGCCAACTTCACCAAGTTCTGATGGTGAAACGGAAGAATCTCCATTTCAGAGGGACGGTTCAATCGCAGGCCTTATCAAATGATTTCATCTATGTCGTCTTGAGGCAATTAGTTCATATTCTAAACGATTTTTGAGGGCGATATAACCTCGATCCCTTTTCATCCTGTTGCTGCCAGACCGAAAGACGGCGCGACCCCGAGAATTCACGGGCGAGGAAATAATCGCGTTCTGTACGAAGATATGATCACGCCATCTACCGGTCGCGCTTGTATGGGGTTGACCTAACCACTGGGGTGCTCAGAAATTATAAAAACCGTTCAGAATCTGAACTGTGAGGCAATCCTAGGATTTCTGCTTGAGGTTGCTTGTGTAGAAGAGGTCTTTACGGGGTTTGGATGCCAGACCCACGCTAAACCCTCTTCCTTTCTAATCCGGGACTGGGACCAGCCATTGCGGAATTATCAAATGGTCATTGCTGCATTAGTACTCTTAGCAAAGAGATCACATTGTATGTAAACAAAAAATTATATGTATAAAACAAAAATAAGTGAATAGGAGACCTACAAACAAACTCAATATATAGCCGTTAATACTGGGAGTTTTTGTTAATCTATCTTTAATTGGGATCCTTGAGTTGGTAACGTGGCCAGCCAATGTGATCTCATTTTGGACAACTAGCCATATNATGGCTGCCAACATGGAGAACTCTCAATTCGCTTTGTACACAAAATTTCACATTTTCCACTTTTTCCAGAAAAGTAGACAAAATTTTGGTTCTTCGGTTAAATATATTATAGCCACATCAATTCTGCAAGCATTCCAGAAAGAACGGTGTTGATTCCTCATTTGAAATATTATAAAGATCCATTTTCAATAAATTTGAATACAAAGTGAATGAGGAGTTCTCCATGTATGACATCACAGATTATGCTAATTAGCTACGCGTGCCAATTCAAGGATGCTCAGCATAGGTGGAAATAATAACTTTGAAAATTTATAACTCTTGAACGGATTATCCGATTTTGCTCAAATTTTCACAGTTTGTTCATCTGATTTTTCTTCATTTACTGACAATACATTATCGTCTGGGTGTAATTCCCCTTTAATGAAACAACACCCTTTGGTTCCCGTCACTTCGTGAAAACACGGATGATATTGTTACTCTACAGTACCCACTCCAGCAGCCAATGCTGCAGCCAATGTTAGCTCTAAATTTTGCAACCTGGGGCCAATTGCACGAAATGGTCTTAGTTATTCTCTTCTTGCTAAGACCTCTTAACCTCTTGTGACATCCTCTTAACACAGACCCCGCTTACACCGACTTTTAGAACGGCCCGAGACCGGCCTCGGGCCGGCCAAGTTGTTGGTGTATGCTTGCTGGCCCAATTGCGGTACCGAATGCGGGCTCACGATTGTGACGTCATATCTCATTGTTTTGAGAGTTTTGCCCGCGTAGTTTGGAGTCTCCTTGCATCCTTACCTGAGACGTAGGTTTTGAGACCCAGTGGTCATCTCTTCCATTGATTTTTTTTCGAACATTTCTTTGGGTCTTCTGAGCATTAACGTTTTGCCTTTATATTATTTTGTTTTTCATTTTGTCTATGTCATTCTCACTCTTTTTTTTTTTTTATTTGTCTTCCATTCTCTACGGTCCTAATTGCTTCCCATCATTTGCTCTTTGTTTTTATACCAACACACAATATAACATTTCCGTAAAATATAAAGTGGGTTATCGGGTTATGGAACGAAAGGTCCGTAAGCCATGTATTGAACTAAGCATAGCGAATTACAACAATTACAAGCATGCTTCGATTCGCATAGCATTACAAAGAAGCACTGAGAATGCGTTCAACTTAATTTTTCGGAAATCGATTATATCGTGATGTTATCAGGTTATGGAACGAAAGGTCAGTACGCCATGTATTTGACTGTGCGGACACAACAACGGAAATGAATTATCAAATCAAATCAAATCAAATCAAATTATTTTTAAAATTCAATTATATACAGTCATAAATAATAACATGGTAATATGACAAAAGAAATGAAAAATAGAGGACAGTAAAGAAAAGTCACCGATTATCCTGACGTTTTCTTTTTTGCACAGTTAAAATTCTTCAAGAGGAAGCAGATTACTCAAGACCAGCGCCATATCCTCCGTGAATACCGTAAGAGCATGCGCAAATCGCAAATGCTACATATTGAAGAGGAGCCAACTTCACCAAATTCTGATGGTGAAACGGGAGAATCGCCATTTCAGAGGGACGGTTCAACCGCAGGCCTTATCAAATGATTTCATCTGTGTCGTCTTGAGGCAATTAGTTCAGATTCTAAACGATTTTTGAGGGCGATATAACCCCGATCCCTTTTCATCCTGTTGTTGCCAGACCGAAAGATGGCGCGACCCCGAGATTTCACGGGCGAGGAAATAATCACGTTATGTACGAAGATATGATCACGCCATATCTACCGGTCGCGCTCGTATGGGGTTGACCACTGTGGTGCACAGAAATTATAAAACCGTTCAGAATTTGAACTGTGAGGCAATCCTAAGATATCTGCTTGAGGCTGCTTGTGTAGAAGAGGTCTTTACGGGGTTTGGATGCCAGACCCACGCTAAACCCTCTTCCTTTCTAATCCGGGACTGGGACCAGCCATGGCAAAATTATCAAATGGTCATTGCTGCATTAATACTGTTAGCAAAGATATCGCATTTGTAAGGTTGTGTAAAATTAAAGGGGAACTTCACCCATACATTCATGTGCGCTCTGTGGATGAAGGAAAATACAATGGTCAATTTGTGAAATTTTGAGCGAAATCCGACAATCCATTCAAAAGTTATGAATTTTCACAGTTTTGATGTACACCCCTCATGGGCTCCTCAAATTGGCAACGTACAGGCACAAAATGGCTGCCAACATGGAGAACTCTCCATTCACTTTGTACACAAAATTTCACATTTTCTACTTTTTCTAGAAAAGTAGACAAAATTGTAGTTTTCTCTTCAAGTATGTTATGGA
>BQKZ01000844.1:66179-98980 GCA_036244855.1 Temnopleurus reevesii
CCCCCCCCCCCCATCCCACCCCCTTTACTCCATCTCCTCCGCCTCCTCCTAATCAACATTATCGTTATGTTAACCCCCCCTCCCTCTTCTGCTTCTCCTTCTCCTGGCTATTATCGTCATAAATTCCTCTCACCTCCTCATCCTCCTTATCATCATCATCATCTTCTTCATCATCATCAGAAGCAGCATCATCATCCTCATCATCATCATCATCATATCGATTACGTTCCTTATTATTGTATGTTTTCATCGCTTCTATAACGAAGTACATATTGAGTTATCAATCTACCTGTCCTGGGGCTGCAGCATTGATCCTAGGATTCAGCTCGCATGGGTCCCCAGTTGCCATGGTAACCTCTTCCACAGTCATCAAGGTCTTGCCATTCTGTAGTCTGATGGGCCAGAGGATATCGATATAAGATTGACCAATGAAACTAGGCCCATTATTCTGGAACTGGATAAAGGCAATGGATAGATAAAATACGGTTAGATACGGGAATAAATAAAGAGAACAGCTGAAGCTGCTCATCCAATAATAGAAAGCCGTGGAATAAAATGAGGTAAAAAAGCTTGACCTTTCGATCCTGGCAGAATCTTACCATTTTGCTTATGATTGAAATTCAACGCGGATCTAAAGCTCAAGCTCTTTTTTACTTGGCAAACATCGTGAATCAACGACCATACTAATACTACTACATATCTAAAGCTAATAGGTTAAATGATTACGGATGATCGGTGAACTGAAAGATATATGAATAGTATCAGGAAGCTAGTATTTTCATCATTATCGCTCATATCAACACCAGTATTAATCATACGAAACATAAAGACAATTAGTATTATTACGCTCATTTAATTGACAATTGACAAACGAAAGTATAAATAAGTGAGAACAAAGAGTACCCCTCGAAAAGTATAAGTATGTTACAATATCATAGTACTCACTCGTATCTCATGTGATATCAATGGATCATTGGTTTCATTTGTAACGCTAGCCTCGTCAATCACTAACGTATCCGGAAGGGAATTGCTGCGTGCAATGAATGAAAGTGAACAATAGAATGTGATTATATTCAATACAGGTTGGTGAAAGTTCCCCTCAAACTAAATAAAACGAAAATAAACTAAAAGTCAGAAGTTTCAGTCACCTGGACTCCTTAAACATAAAGCTTTTCAATCGGTCGTACTATTTGTATGAATCGTAAGTCTATGGGAAATCACGTACTAAAGATTTGCGATTGATCACAATCTCTTCTCTGTTACAGGCACATATTGTCACTTGAAATCACACGACAGTGGATATATTCCAGTAATGTGACTGTGATCTCATTCTCATTGATTTTATAGTAATAACAGGTAAGCGCAATATTTGAAACCGCACTGTCCGAAGTGATGAAGCAACCGAAAAGATTTCCTAGGGTAAATTAAGTTCATTTGGCAAAGGTTGTGGTCTATAATCCCATGATAATGTGCAGAGGATTACAAGGGCGAGTGTGACCAACGCTGAATTCATTCGGATCACGCTGGACGAACACATATACAAGTGTTAGTCAATAATATGCCCTGCTAGATTGTGTGTATAAGGGCCGTTGAATACATTCTTCTCACAGAGTTTTCGATTTCAGTCGACTGGTTCGAATGGCACGTCAACCGAGAGTAGTACGCCATTGTTTTGCGCGTCTGCTCATTGTTACGTCACAGCTAGTTTATAGGACACCTAACAACAATGCAGACGCGCAAAACTACGACGAACGTGCCCTTCGTCAGAGTTGACGGAAATATAAAACATCATAATAATGTATAAAAATACCAAGAAATTAAGAATAGGGAGTTCAAATAAAATTTTCAAACTTCAAGGCAATATTACATAATGCCAAAAATCTCTTCCAAACATGTAAAAATATCTTTGATCCTCTGCATTTATTATTCTGAGCGCCGAATTGAAGTAATAAATCATGAATTTAACATTGACAGAATCTAGAGAATAATAAAAGACGTTCTCTTGCTTACCCTGAAAGAGTAAGATCAGATGAAGCAAAGACCGGGATGGTAACCCTTTCCATGTTGTCGACCTCTCTTCCTACTCTTTCACTATCGGCACTATAGAGCAAGAACAAGATAGCACAGATGATGTATATGTGTATTGGTTTTGAGGACAATATCTTTGTCGTCATAATTAGAATGATTAATAAGGATGGTGAAATTCATCGTCATCGCAACCGTAGCCATGATCATCATCTCCATCATATCCATGATCATCATTACCATCATCACCATCAGCATCATTATCATCATCATTATCGCCATCATCATCATCATCATCACCATCACCATCATCATCACCATCACCACCACCATCATCTTCATCACCATCATCATCACCATCACCATCATCATCACCATCATCTTCATCATTACCACCATCATCATCATCACTATCCTCACCGTCATCATCATCACCATCACCACCATCATCATCATCATCATCATCACTATCCTCACCATCATCCCCATCACTATCCTCACCATCATCCCCATCACCATCATCATCACCACCATATCAGTCGTGATTGACGTCCTAACGATCATCATCATCACCATCGTTATTATCAATACCTCCGACATTCGAATTATAATCTTAAATGTCGTGTGGTTCTCATCCTTCTCCTCCTCTGTTTCATTATATCATTTCATCATTATTAACCATCATCATCCTTAAACCGTCATCATCCTCCTAATAATCTGCTACTCCCTTGCCATTTTCCGCCTCCTTACCCCTGTCTCATCTATCTCTTCCATCCAAACTCATCATTATCATATAGTCATCAGTTGAATTAAAATTACCTGTGAACTGAAACTTCCAGTACGGCTGGTCCCGTGAATGAGCTGTATGTCGTTGTTTGGTATTTCAGACCAACAGTCATCTGTGGAAATTATAAAGTTGGCAGAAATGTGTCAAAAAAGGCGAAACCTATGACCGCTAATTTACACTCTATTAGTCTAAAGACCTTCTAATGGTAGATTTATTAATCAAACACGCTGAATCAAATGGTTTGGATCCAACCAATTGACATTTTAATCCTAATTCAGTTGGAATTTGAAAATGACGCAACTCTTCAAACATTTCACGTCTTAAACTATCTTGTTAGTTTTAGGATACACACAAATACTTAGGTATTATGATTATTCATTAACCCATTGATTACTGAATTTTGTAATACCCATAAACTTTGTGTGGAGACTACCCGGTTCCAGTAGTCAAAGGGTTAATTGCTATAAACTGTATTTGGACTTTACATGACACTTGTCTTAAGAATAGCAGCAGGTAAATATTGTCCCTTCCTCAGGTAATATATTATAGTGCATTTTCATATTCATATCAGACAGATATCATATCCTACATCATTCTAGTAATACACGTGAAATGGTATTATTATGGTAGTATTAATATGGTATGTATTATTTTATAATTCATACCTGATCTCCAGCTGATATTGGATTCCCGATGTTGCAGGACCGTGTTGTGCCAGATACAGTGCAAGAAACAATGGTTCCCTGTCATGAAACGATGCAGGAGTGAAAAGTAATTGCATATTCATTGAATCATGACGATGCCTTAAAGTTGTTTTCAATGGCGAGTTGATTTAGCTTACACTTGGAGTACGTTTGGCTTCAATAAGCTCTCAGAGCAGCGGTATCGTTAAATATATCTGCACTCATCCAGTCTATGAACTTGTGAAGCCTATCAAACTGAGCATTATATACAAATGATACAAATAATTATGTTACTTATCAAATACGCTGGATTTGCACATGCTTGACATAATGGAAAATCAACTCAAGTTGAATTAGCTGCCTTATTAGCAGTGATTAGGGGGTTTTGTTCTAAATCAACTGCAAAGCACTTGCAACTTTGCAAATGGTAACGCACATGTTCATTCGTGGATGGTATGCGCATTTAACAAGACGCGCATGAAACAATGATTTTGATTGGCACGTTCCGATCAACTGCAACTTGCAAAAAAATGGTGGATATTTTTTTAGATTGGATTCCGCTAAGGACTGTAAATAATTTTGATGGTGGTCACTTACTGTGCCTGATTGGATAATGCTGACAAAGAATAGGCCCGGTGGTTCGATGATGTCGAGCACAGAGAGGAAAGCATCTTCGCCGTTGTTGACGATATCAACGTTGACTACGAACGTATCAGCCTTCGCGATTGTTAGCCGATTGATAGTACTGTAAAAAGATGGAAAACATTTATTAACACGATATAAACTTTATTGTCCGTGTTTTTTTAACGAAGTGACGGGAGCAAACGGGTATTGATGGATGAAGACAAAGAAATCCTGTCATTGTGCCAATTAAATGGGCATCCTGTCGAACACTGTTATTTCTATAGAACGACACATTTCAAGAGATTTGTAACTCATTTTGTGTAACAATACCTTCTGGCTCCCGTCACTTCGTGAAAACACGGACGATATATTTCTGTAAAATAAAGTGGGTCATAGATCGTACGCCGTGTTTTTCCTGTGTGGACACGTCAATCACTAGCCGGTTCCGATTTGAATATCATTATAAAGGACCATTGAATTGGTGTTCGACTTAATTTTACGGAAAAATTTATATCGTGTTCATTGATGATTAGTAGCAAGTAGGATATAACTAAACTTGAAAACGGAAATATTAAATGTTATTTGGAAAATATCACTCTTATTTGGGAAAGGTAAGTTAAAACAGAAAAGTCCGAACGAAATGTTTCAAAATAGGGTGAGAGGAAAAAATAATAAATTTGTTCCTTACACATTTGTTTGAACGGCAAGATCTGGATAACAGGTATCACCNATCCAACCAATTGACATTTTAATCCTAATTCAGTTGGAATTTGAAAATGACGCAACTCTTCAAACATTTCACGTCTTAAACTATCTTGTTAGTTTAGGTTACACACAAATACTTAGGTACTATGATTATTCATGAATTGCTAAAAAAACTGTATTTGGACTTGGCTTTTGTTTTAAAGAATAGCAGCAGGTAAATATTGTCTCTTCCTCAGGTAATATATTATAGTACATTTTCATATTTATATCAGACAGATATTATATCCTACATCATTCCAGTAAGACACGTAAAATGGTCCACTATTTCGATGATTGTAATTACATGATGCTTTATTTCATAATTCATACCTGATCACCGGCTGATATTGGATTCCCGATGTTGCAGGATCGCGTTGTGCCAGATACAGTGCAAGAAACAATGGTTCCCTGGGATGAAACAATGAACGTGTAAATGACATGTTATTTGAATTGTTGTTAAGTTCCATTAAAGTTGTTTCATTCACAACTTGATAGGTAAGACAAGTTCTCAGAGCAACGTTGTAGTTATATATATAACTAAGGCGGATATATATATATATATATCTGCACTCATCTAGTCTAAGAACTTTTAAAGCCTATTAAACTAATATGAAATTCCTTCGATTTTGTTTATATTAATTTGATAATTGAACAAAAATGATACAGTTTATTGTTTCCCTTATCAATTACGCTAGATTTGCTCTTTGTTAAGACGACCCCAACACAAGCTATGCTTTTGGGTTATTAACCTCCTTTAATTTTTTACAATGTTTTCTTGTATTTTCTTATGGTTATTATGTCTTTCGAAAAAAGAAATAAATGGTGTAGTCAATTCTAAAAAGAAAAATGAGCACGCATTACACAGTGGAAAATAAATTCATTTTGAAATAGTTCAGCAAATAAAATGGACGATTTTGTTTTCAAATTGGATTCTGCTAAGGACTGGAATTAATTTTTATGGTGGTAACTTACTGTGCCTGATTGGATAATGCTGACGAAGAATAGGCCTGGTGGTTCGATGATGTCGAGCACAGAAAGGAAAGCATCTTCGCCATTGTTGACCACATCAATGTTGACCACGAAGGTATCAGCTTGTGCAATTGTTAGCCGAGTGATAGAACTGCAATAAGATGGAATAATAATAATAAAAATTTATATAGCGCATAATATTTAGGGAAATTCTCTATGCGCTTCACAAACAAACAAATATTAACTAACGCAATAAATATTTAAACATATAACTAATGTGGCCATGCCCTTGCATGGGCAGGGAGCCATTATCAAACCATGCTCCTGACCAGTGTACAGAAAAGATAGTTTTTTACAGCTTTGAGAACAGATGGGTCTTAAGTGCTCTGTTTAAGCTTTCTGAGCTATGAATATTGCAAAGCTGGTCAGGTAGCTGGTTCCGTAATAAAGGCCCTGCCGATGCAAATGCACGATATCCAAATGCTTATGTATTTGTAGTTGGAACATTAAGTAGATTTTTACTGGATGTACGGAGATAACACGATATAAACTATATTGTTCGTGCTTTTACGAAGTGACGGGAGCCAACGGGTATTGATGGATTAAGACAAAGAAATCCCGTCATAGTGCTAATTAAACGGACATCCTGTCGAACAACGTGTTATTTCTATAGAACGACACATTTTAATAGATTTGTAACTCATTTTGTGTAACAATACCCTCTGGCTCCCGTCACTTCGTGAAAACACGGACGATATATTTCCGTAAAATAAAGTGGGTCATCCATAATAAATCCGTGCGCCGTGCAAGCACTGTTCGGAAACAACAATCACCAGCGGGTTCCGATTTGAATAGAATTACAAAGGACCATTGAATTGGCTGTTCGACTTCATTTTATTTTACGGAAATAGGAGCAAGAAGGGGATGATTACAATTGAAAACGGAACTATTAATCGTTATTTGGAAATATTCATCTAATATGGGAGAGGTAAGTTAGAGCAGAAATGTTAGAACGAAATGTTTCAAAATAGGGTGAGAGGAAAAAATAATAAATTTGTTCCTTACACATTTGTTTGAACGGCAAGATCTGGATAACAGGTATCACCAGCACAATCTCTAGCAAATGCAAGCTGTAGATGAAGCAGAGAACAATCATAAAATTTAGAGAAAAAATGATAAGAATGTTTGCAACAGTGTATCTCGCTATAATAGTCACCGTGACCAGCAGGAATGGACAAAGAACTGGGGAAAGTACACACAATAACTTTACAATAAACTGATCACAAAAGAAAATAGATTCATTGGTCATTCACTGAACAGATGCGATATGCTATTTGATAGTTCTCCATATAATAAGATGGAGGAAATTGTATGTCATGTATGTGTATGTGTGCGTGTGTGTGTGTGTGTGTGCATCTAGCTATTTTGAATGTTATAATGTACGTTGTTTTCTTTGTCCAAATCATTCGTCCCTTGTACTCATAGTAAAGGAAGTTGTATGTATATCTGTACCTGATTTTGACTTATCGTGATATTCGATTAGTTCATATCTAAGAAAGACGAGCCTGATAACACATGGATAAGCACCAGATTTGACGCGATTAACTATATAGGTCTCCACATACAAACATGTACAATCTTTTCCCATTCCATAAAACTTTCCTAACACTCCCTAACAGTGGTTAAGCTTTAAAAGGTGACCATTGGACATCATTCATTCATGTCAGTATAATCATGAAGATGTTATTATATAAGCATATTATGAAATAGATGCTATGTTCGAGTTTCTACAAAAGAGCCAGCAGTCCTATCAAAACACTGTATTAATGCCTACAAATTTATTATTGGCCTGGTACCAATTCCATTTTCCAAAAGAGTAGCATGTGATTACGTACATCGCTCGTTTCCGGTCTCTCTCCAAGTGGGCATGCACTAGTAAAGTACGCGGATTTCATTGCAATGGCAAAATGCTAAGGTGCCTAATATACCTCCACTGTTTGTACCTAATTCTAGTACAGATGTACCTCCGTGTTTTGTTTAGCCCTTTTCACCAAAAGCAAATTCTAGGCCTACTTACTGAGTTAAATGTCTGATCGCTGACCGAAGTCGACATGATCGGCAGTATAGCATTATTAGACTGAGGGTTTTCAGCGATGCTGTGCACAAGTAACAGTCTCATCGGAGTCTGTTTATCTCGAATGGTCGGCTGTTAAGGAACATGTTAAGTAAGCATTATTGTATATATACAAAGTATAGTACAATGCATGTAGTTTTATTTAACGTGTAGCGATATCAGAAAATTGGTGTGTAATTATGACATAAATGCGTTTGGGTTTCTTTAAATATCAATATTACGATTATTCTGGGGGTATTATCATTTCAAGTGCTGGAAAATGGGACAAAAATGTTCTTTCTCCTGTTTTGTTTGAATTATAGGTTAATATATAGATAAACATCAGAACATAAGTGTCAAGAATTTATTTTTGTCAATAACCAAAAAGATATCTTTTCATACCTGACAAAATCAATCAAATCTTCATTTGTATACAGAAGGAAAACATTTAGGTGTTTTTTTATAAGTCAGTCGACAAAGTGTTTGGTAACTATTCAAAGTTAGTTAAGTAGCCGATCCCAAAATATTAACAATTTTAGTCCGATTGGCCTCCCGCAACCGCAATATAATTATTAAGCCCATGTCACAAGAAGCCCGGAACCAACACGATTCCAACATGCCTCGTGTTCGGAGGTAGCTAACTGTGAACTGAACAAAGAGTCGTGCTCGATCATGTTGCTTCTGGGCTTCAATGTGACTGGGGCCTTAGGAACCCCGAAAGCTAACCTTAACGTATGCTGCTTGTGTCATACACTTCCTTTGCCCAGCTTCAACAGTCATGACTTCCCCAGAGAGAATCGCCATGTTATTGATCAGAAAATAAGCCCGACGATTGATAGCTTGCCTCGACGAGTCTAAGACAATCTGATATGAGAAGTCTATATAGTAGAGAAAAATATATCATCTATTCAGCCAAACATCATTTGATCCTAGTTTGAAATATATCACGAGTGTAATATATTGTTGATTTATAGGGTCTACTTTTAGACGCGTCTAAATTATTACATTGCAAGAGGGAAAATCAAACACATTAAACTGACTGAAATTAAAACTCTGATTGTGAGTGAAATTCTCATTTTTTGTTTTAGATTCAAACAAATCAAATGAGAATAAGAATATGTCTAAATTGTATGAATTCATGTTTGAAAGAAACTATTATGATATTAATTCTGTTGTCATTGGTATATGCAATTCGGCCATTTGACCGCGAATGATTCCTGATTTATTAACCGTGAATAAATGAGTAAATATATATTAACTGTAAACAGATTATCAAAGAATATATGATGACATGTCCAAAATCAAAATCCACCGTGATTAGTTTCGTTAACGAAAATGACATTAGGAAACAATCTGTAATTAAAAAAAAAAACATCCCGAACTCACCCAGATTATTTGGTAGCCCCTGGCCACTGTACTGAAGACATATCGTCACGTTGAAACTTTAGATTGGATGAAAGAAAATGCAGATATTTGAGCTATTCTAGTGTACAGGACATAACAATGAAATGTCATTTTGGACTTTTGAAGTATTACTGAAACTAAACTATATAAATAAAGACATCGATAGACCATTTTATGTACGAGCGGTAGGAGATATGGTATTTCTTAGATGATGCTAAATTGTATCCTCAACGGCGAACTATAAATCAATCTATACATGGCAAAATGAAACATAAATGACAAACAAAAGTAATGACAGGTGTAAGCTCGCCGTGAAAACAAATAATTACAATTTTACCACAGATATTCAACATTCAGCTCGTGGCCAGTCAATGGAAGCTGGTATTGGGTGTAATCTGTACTTGTGAAAAATAGGTTACCAAACTATTAAATATATAAAAAAATATATATATACGGATTGGAGTAATTTTTTTCTTCAGAAATATGTCAGATTTTTTCGGTTTTTATAAACTGTTTTCTTTTCAGAATGTTCGAATCATTCTTCATAATTTTCAAGTAGAAGTATATCTTATTCGTTCCATCATTTGTTTTATATATTTTACATTTCTCAAACAGTCCATCCCAGTGATGACATTTATTGTATACTTTTTTGCATAATTGCTTGCTTGTCATCCCACTGGCAAGAATATAAAGTTGTAGTAACCCCACCCATTTCCCAATCCTGATTCCATCGATGGATAGTGAATTTGTGTATATTTATTTATTAGTTTGATTTGCTTGGAGTCTTCAAGTCAGCGGTCAAGTAACTTTTTTTCGCTGGTGCCATACATCAAAAGTGGTCTTCCGCTAAAGCAGTCCAAATGTATCTAAAGATACCAGGTAATTACTCCATTACCATAAACAGCCCTTTACCTTAGACTCCCCCAAGCACCATATTACGGTGTTTTCAATTTCAATTAACTGTGACGGAGGACACATCGACCGGAAGAAGTACGCCATTGTTTTACACGTCTGCTTATTGTTACGTCATTGCTAGTTGCGAACATAACATAAAGCAGATGCGAAAAACTATTATGTACTACTTCCGATCGACGTGCCTTTCGTCACAGTACTGTTGACTGAAGTCGAAAGATCCATATTAAGATAGTAAAAATGCAATTTAAATACCCCGTCACATCTATATTCGCTGACGTCACGGTATCTCGGAGGTCTAGATCGACGAAGGGTTGTTCGGAATATATTTCTGCAACGGTCATTACCACAGCTCGTGACCTTTTGGAAGAAAACAAAAACATCAATTTTTGATTACAGATTATTAATCTTAGGGGGTGTTGTTCAAAAGTTGCAATTGATCGCAAGTCAACTGCAAATCACCTGCTAATTGTGACTTATAATGTTATATTTTTATTTGCATATGATACGCGCTTTTAGCTAAACGCACTTGGAACAATGCTTTTGATTGGCGCGCGTTCCGATCAACTGCAACTTGCGATTAATGCAACTTTTGAACAACACCCCCTTGGTCAATTTTCAATTAATTTCAAATATTTTTTTCAACAACAATGAAGTAATGCATGAAGCAAATTTAAAAGAACAAACATAGAAATTCACAGAAAGAGAAACATTCTAGGGAAAATAGTATGAATAACTTTAAGTATGTAGACTTAATGAAATATTAAATGCATAGAAAGTATTTAATCCAAGGAAATGTAAAAATTCTACATGCAATTTTTGTATAGTGAACCCCTCGAGAAAAAAAATAGATTATAATGTTCTTATTCTCCTATTTCGATGAGAAGTATTACTTTTTCTTTTATATGTTTATGAATCACATGCTTTAAGCCCTATTAAAGATAATGAAATAGAGAAACGGCACTTAGTCAAAATTATGTTACGCCTTTGTTTTTGTCCGTAGTCTACTTCTGATCATATAGATTTTGCGGCGTACATATTAACATGTGCGCCAAATATGCCGTAAAACGAAAGCAAATGACCAGCGAACACTGACCAAATGCTTCAGATAGCCGCTAAAATCGAAAATTAATTAAGGGACTAACTTACCGAAAAATTACAGCAGTTTGGGATTGGTGAGCACCAACAGCAAAATCTATACAAAATATAACAAAAGAAATTGGTGTCATTACATCATTTGTGTTTATAAAAGGGACGAAAGAATAATTCTTCTTTAATACCTCATTATATTTCTGATTGAGAATTAGGACGCTTGATTTACACTAATTGGGTCATTTAGTTCTACTTCCATGTCTATGAAGATTATGTTTGATGCTTTATGTAAATACAGAGTCTCTTCTTGTAAAATGTCGAATAAATATTTTTTATTATGAATGAATTATGCAAATGGGTATTAATGCATGCACATCATGCATGTTTGTTGCGCAACGTACATGAAGTTATTTTGCGGGCTGAACCATCTATATAATAGGCCTACGATTAAAGTGGAACTTATTATGTCCCATTCGTTTTGTATTTCAAATAGTGCTCATCTTTATATTGATAATCACTATTTCATACAAAAATAATTTGAAACATTATTCCATACCTTTAAGGTCTGATTAAGTTATGGGAAATCAAAATGAATATGTGTTAGTGAGCCATCCAAACACAAGGAAAATTAAATGTGTCAAAAGTATCTCATGGAAAGCTTTTTGCACTCACATGAATTATCTATAAGTCGGATTCTATTTTTCATGCTATTTTCCTCGGTTTTTTGGCATAGCGATATCAGTGACAAAAATATTTCACAGCTCTATGTACCATTTAATTATATTTTAATTTCCTTTTCCCATTCCTCATCAATCCTTGCGAATATATGTCAATGCATTTGCTGGTTTCCAAGAAAAATGTGCATTAAATGCTAAATTCAATGGGCTTTTTTCCTCTCACAATAACTACCTCTTTAATCAAACTCTATACTTTATAATTTGCTTTGGTTTAGGTTGGGATATTTTATATTTCTTAAACCAGCTATTTATGTAATTCTGTCTATTTTATGATATTTATTTCTCACGTATTTTGCGTTTGGTTTTATACGTTAATATATTGTCTTAGATGATTTGATATACAATTGGGATGAATTTTAAATGGACCCGATGGAAGAACAAAACCAGTTTGATGATATCATTCATTTCTTTTCATATATTATATTTCTTGTTGTGTAAGTATTATATTGTACCTTTTATTCTTACTATATTGGAAATAAAAATCAATCTATCAATGAAAATTGTGATTTTCGTACTTTCCTACCTGTATATCTGTTACCATCGATGTCTAACCCCGCTGACATAACGAATCCAAAGAATTTCAGAGGTCTATCTAAATCAGACGCGCTTATGATCTGCAAAAATGATAATGATAATAGCAATGAAATTAATAACAATTTATGAACGTTAGGCTTTGTCGAATTCTGCTCTATTATGGGTATAATGATAACAGTGTTGTCAAAAATTCATAATTTTGTGTTCACCCTCTATAAAATACGATATAAACTATTTCCGTAAAATAAATTGGGTCATGGGACAAGAAATCCGTAAACCGTGTATTGAACTGTGCGGATGCAACAATTACAAGCCAGTTCCAATTTGAATAACATTACAAAGGGGCATTGAAATGCTTTACAGAAATATATTATATCGTGTTATAAATCTACATCGTTTCTGGAAAATATCTAACTTCTCCACAGTCTCTGTTTCCCGTTCAGCCAGGACTCAACCTATATAAAGTGGCGCTATAAATTGCAGTAAAATGCCCATTTAACGGAACTCTATTTCGTGTTATTCTACGCATTGGAATGACACATTATTTCAAATCAAAGTGGCATAAAAGCCAAATTAAGGGATCAATTGATTAGTTGTTCAAAAACAGAATGATCTATACTGATTACATTTAATTCATAAATGAATTTATTTTTTAATTTCATTTATTTATTCGAATATATCTATACAAAAAGTACAAAATATCAGCAATCCGCTTTGTTGCATCAATGAATAAATTATATAGAATTATAAGCAAATGAGGAAAGGAAAGCAACAATAAGAGTAATAATTATATATGTTTGTTAGTGCAAACATATACACCAAGTGGGTATTCGAGGTGCTAACATTTCGAATTATCAAATACAATTTGATAAAAAGATTAATGAATTGATGAAAAATAAATAAATAAATGAATGAATACATAAATAGCTAAATAATTAGTCAATAAATTTTTGAGAAAAATTGGACAACTAATAAGAAAGTTGTGAATGCTTATACATTTAGACAAATTGGCAACTGATGACGTCATAGGTGCACAACTGACCATTTATTACATTCATATCAATGTCATGAAATGTTACTTTTTTCCCCAAAAAAATATGATTTCCTCAAAACTTTAACCGCAGGATATCTTTATGATAGATATGGAGATCCAGTATTTGCATGTTTACATTCTTACAAACTTTGCAACTTTCTGTAAAAATGAGGAAATTTGCGCCATATTTTGCGCCCATGATGTCATCAAATTGGCAACATCTCTGGAAATTTCCACTGATTTGCCCATTATTTCAAATCTTTAAAAATTCATTTTTTATTACTTGTCCGTTTTTCTTCAAACTTTTTTTGTTTTACTCATCAATTTTTTTCTGCTTTTGGTAAAAAAATATTTTTGGGGGGTAGACTCTTCTTAAACATAATGAGCAAATTCAATAGGTAAATTAAACATCGATTTCTTTCGACTTTAGGGGTGTTATGAAAATCAACTGTAAATCCACTGCAACTTTGCAAATTGTAGCGCGCATAATTTTCATTCATGTTTTCATGTTAAATCAGCACGGTACGCGCATTCAAGATGCGCATAAAACAATGATTTTTATTGGCACGTTCCGATCAACTGCAACTTGCGAACTTTTGAACAACACCCTAATCTTTCT
Source organism: Temnopleurus reevesii (assembly GCA_036244855.1). Lineage (NCBI taxonomy): Eukaryota > Metazoa > Echinodermata > Echinoidea > Temnopleuroida > Temnopleuridae > Temnopleurus > Temnopleurus reevesii. The sequence goes on from BQKZ01000844.1 coordinate 80,456, forward strand.
TTCAAAGCATAGATAAATACATATTCAAATTAATAATAATTCAATAAAACATTGGTTGCGAACCTGTTGTGGTGAGAGATTGAGTGGTTGATTAACTCCTGATCCGTGGTAGATGAAGACTTTACCATCGTCACCACCATTGCAAAATGGCGCCCCTACAGCCAAGTCTGGAGAAGAGATGGAAGAGAAGTTATTTTAACCCTAATATCAAGTGCCTTCTTGCCGAATTACTGTTAGAATTGTATTCTTATTGTCCTTTATATTGGTTGATTAATTTGTTTTATCTTTTTAACTACGCATGTATTTTGTTGTTGTATATACATTTCAATATCTGTTCTTGTATACTGCTCGTGGAATATTCAACCAACAAACTTTTTGGATAAATCTATTCAACAATGCTTCCATGGAAGGAGCAACAGAACTTCCCGTAAAATTTCCCTGTGTTCTGTGTAGGCTAATCATAAAACATATTGATATTCACCCCATCTATACTACTCTCCAGTAATATAAAAAAAAATATACGATTTCATGCTTCCCATGAAGTCCCGAAATCTAAAATGACAAAAATATGAAGAAAAAAAAAGAAAAAGAAGCTCGATGATTCAATTAGAGCTCAATGACAAGTATCATGAAAATGAACAACATAACTACTTCCCCAACCATAGTTACAAGAAATGTCATAACATTTTGCAAAGATTTTTGTGCCTCCCTATAGCCCATATAGAAATTAGTAGCATTAATCTTAATCCCAACTTTCTCCAGTGTAGGAATAATGGATATGTCTGTGAACATGCTTTAGTTTATCAGTTTTCTTACGATAAGTAATGCTTATTCATTTTAAAAAATAGATTACCGTTAAAGCCATCATCGTTGATATCACCGAGAGCAGCCAACGAGTAACCAAAACGGCAGCCAGTGCCAGTTCCGATGATTACCTCAAAGTTATCAATGAAAAATCCTCCCTGTAGAATATGTAATCGTCAATATCAAAGTCATTACCAAATAGATTGCATCACGAGAGCAAACACTTAATGGAACTGTATCCTTTCGTTAACATTCATTGATATAAAACTACAAAATGACAGTTTCAGACCTCCTTAAACACAAATTTTTAGAGGTTGATCATCATCAGCAGCATTCATTTAAACTAATATTCTCTCTCTTTCAAAGGGTTACTTATTTCCATGCAATGGTGACGAAACATACTCCCACTTTTTCTGCCAGTAACATCCTCCTTTTCTCAACCAACTCTGATGTTTTCCTTCATCACTCTATGCTTATATCTTACCATATAGCTCGTTCTTATACCATCAATTTTCAATTTACATGCCCTTTTTAGAGGACATTCCATCCTCCACATGTGGCATTAAAAACACAAATCATATATGTATCTTAACCAGCAATCAATATTTCAAGCCAAGTAATTGGTCAACAATTGATCAGAATCTGAAAATTCTATTGCATACCTGAATTATGGTGCAGTTGCTGTAAGGATTATGGAAAAAAAATTGAAGAATGTTCCCAAATCACATCAAACATTGATTGCGGTTCGAGAACTATGTGAGCGATTTGAAAAGCTTATTCAACCAATTGCATACCTGTTGGTCATTGTAGTAAATGTAGACCTTGCCAACCTCCCATCCAAGATTAACTGATCGCACCTCATCCGTGAACATTGGGGCACTAATCACAAGGTCATCAAAGCTATAGTGGGGACGAGGTTGCCAAAATATCGTTAATTATACGCTGCTAAACCTAGATGATTGGTTAACATCAGTGCGTACATGATTGTATATAAATGGAATAACCAAAATGGAATGAAACGAATAGTTTTAACACCGAACTGCATATAACGACATTGGGATCAGATAATCGGCTTTCCAACTTGTAGGTATTGCACAACATAAAATTGATTATTCAAAGTGTTTTGGCGGGGTAAGAAGGGGGTCGACATACATTTAAATTACTTTAAGAAACATTGGAAAATATAAACCAATTAAATACTCTTCACTTTACAGACTGTGTAATAATGTAAAAGCCTAGGTAACAACAAGATTGCCGGGTCGTAGTAAAGGACTGGGCCCCTTTCGACCGAATATGAATAAGTCAACCTTCCGGAAAATGCCGGAATATTCATGCATGAGGATAGAAATTGAAATGTCAATCACCTGACAAATGATTCAAACATTTTCTTTTATCAGAAGCTATGCTAATTATAAAATTACACTTAGTCTCATGAAAAAAATATTTGGTTCGGCTGTTTAGTAATTAACATTTCAAGTCCCACCCTTATGCATATTCAGGAAGGCTGGCATATCTGTACTATGTGGAACAGAATGATTAATGTAATTAGTTATGATAATGAAAAATACAAGAAAATATAGAAATACAAAAACTAAAGGATGAGGGAGAAGGGTATAATATATTGCAAATACAAAGGGTGGTATAAACAGAGGACAGATTGAAGTGAACTTGGAAAACGATCGATAAACAAATACTTTGTATCAGACACAATTTAAAGAAACCTCTCCCGAAATGTTTCGTACACATTTATCATTTGAACCCATTTGGTTAGTTAGGGACAAATTTGATCTATTTGATTATATCCCTCAACGGGTTGATCCAATCTATTAAAGGGAAACCAACCACTGGATCTGTAATGTTCTCATTGAATAAAGAAAATTCAAAAGAACAAACATATAATTAAAAGAGATGGATTAATATAACTTTTCGAGAAAGGGAACAACAGAATCAATATAGAAATGCTATACAATAACCGAAAAGTAGCATTTTGTTGACTTTTTTTTAGGAAAAGGAAGGAGTTGTCCGACATAACGTCACAGATTCCGTCAAATTTGCTGATCACACGGATCACCATCAGCGGTAGTGATCGCCAAATCCCTGTGACTTCATAACGTTTAAACGGGTTGTCCGATTTTGCACAAATTTACATAGTTCGTTCATTTGTGTTTTCTTCATTCAATGAGAGCACGATGATTCTAGGAGTTGATTTCCTTTTAATTACAAGGAACCTGAAAGAAGAAATTACCCATCGTTGTTGAGATCAGATGTAGCCAGAGCGTGACCAAAATAGGTAGCCAAGTCACCCGCTACGATAAAGTCATATTCCATTAAGGAATCGCTGTATAAGAACACCTGGGCAAAAAGAGAAAGTAAGGGGTGAGGGGTTCAGTGTTATGTCGTGTCGTGTATCATTAAAATGTGAATATTTATGCCACAAGAAGGGACAACAAGGGGATAAACATGATAGATAAACCTTTTATATCATAATCAAAAATACATGGCAGGTGTTCCAAACCAAAATACAGGAACTGCCCTGAACCAATGTGTTACTGTGCCAGCTTGAGTTTACGGCGCACGATGTGTCGTGGGTCAGAATCTGGGCAAATTATCCCTAAAGATTCAATCCACAAACACAAGCTTTCTGTTTTTTCTAAACTTTCTAACAAAATTGAATTCAATCATTTTAGAAAATTTTCTAAATTGCTAAACGGGCCCTTTATCCAACGCTTTTCACTCCAAAGGAAACCTCAATGCCAGCAGACTGACTGTTGTCACTACTTCTAGACTTCGACCCACTCAAGTCTATTCAGCAAGCCAGCAAGTCTAATTGTAAGAACTGACTCGTTCTTCCCTCACTGCAAGGAAAAAAGTTGAATGTGAGGAGGAGTTGTTTTGCCCATTAGCAATTAGTTACACAAGAAATTTTTGATCGCAGGCATTAAGGGAAATACATTATATATATTTCCTTCTCGTCCACACTTACTCGTCCATATCCATGATTCCATCGCGGTGCTCCAATGGCCACTTCTAAACTGGGCCCGTCGCGAAAGTCTCCAAAAGCAACAGCATGTCCTTTATAATTATGAGAAGTTATATAACAATATTAAAGCTTCTGGCAAATTTATTATCTTTGTTATATAATATTTGTTTAAGAAAAAGGCAGTTAGTCTGCATGTCACAATAACTAACAGCTTTCATGCAATTACTTTATGATAATGGGGCATTGTGTGAACAATTATGTGAACAATTTAAGTTCTTGTTCTTTTGATCTCATTGTATTCGGGGAAACACCCGGTGTGGCATCATCAGGCCCTCGTAACATAAAGCTTTCAAATCGATCGTTCGATTTATATCAATCGCAAGTCTATGAAAAAATAATGTACTAAGAGATTTGCGATTGATCGCAATATCTTTTATGTGTCAGGCCCCAGATTAGCATGATTAGTAACTCCTGGATTTAATTGTATGTTTTCCTGTACATGGTATCTGAATTTGACGCTATAATCACAATTTATTTTGTGAGCTACACGAATGACTCACCAAAGTAATATTCATAGTCAAGTTTGAATCGGCAATCTGAAGGGTAATTAAACTGATATGAATTCTCGTTGATAGCTCCATTTGTGTACCATATTTTTCCTGAAATAAAAAGAAACTCTGTGAGCGGAAGTGACAAAGGAATTGAACAAAGAAAACAACTATGATTCAATCATTCAGAACAGCTAGATGCACACGAAAGAAATTTTCTTCCATCCCATCTTGCGGAAAAAGTCACAATTGCTCACAATTATACATCATCAATATAATGGGGGTTGCTTGATTAACAAGCAGAACATAAATAAGGATACATGAATTGTTAAAAAGATTGATGGAGGATTTGATGATGGTATCTTATGTAGATGTTATGGGTGCGTTCGACCACTTCAATCCCGCCAATGATCAGAAGAGGGTGGTTGTGTGATATTATGCCATGTTTACTGAAACAGTTAGGTGTGATAACCATAGAATAAGGATATTGTAGGCCTTTTTCATAGTTTTTGTTCTTTTAAAAATCATCCCATTTGGTTGAAAGAGGCTACGATTTATAGATTTGAATAAAATTCCAGGAACAGTAAACATGGTAAACACAACAATTGACGCAATAAGACTTAAAGAAAGAAGTGGATTTCTTGTTGATACATTGATACATTTACATTGTCAACATGGATGGTTCGAAGGTATAAAGAATGTCGGTAACGGAATTACATTAGATACTATCCACGTTTTGGTCATGAAAAAGTCCATAAAATTAGAAAAACTATCGTAAGATTCCAAAGCATGTTATATATCTCACATATTCCAAGCAAATTATCCAACATTATCTTTCTCCGAGCAAAACTAGAGGCACCTTTAAGAAATTATCTATTTAATTTACGCATGTGGAATTGCCCAAAAAGTAAATAAAAATTTTGCAAAGTTATTTGGTGGCGATGCTAAACGACTTACCATTCCAAAGACAGCTCCCTGTTGCTCCATATACAATCCTTGTCTGTTAAAAAATGAAAACAGTGAGAGAATTCAAGTAATACACTTTTAAAAATATTGGGTAAAAGTTGGGTAATTTAATTACCCAGTGGACACAAACGAACCCTCATGATTTGGGCAAACGAAAATTGGGTATATTATGACAAAATTTTACCACATGTGTAGTACATAATTCCTAAAATTGGGCAAATGTTGGGGAGAAAATACCCAATTGGGGCATAAAATTACCCAAAGTTGATCGGACTCATAATAACCTACATGTTGGGCAAATGATTTTAAGAGTGTATGTGAAATAAATATTATATGACATGGGCCCTATATTGCATAAAAAGTTGCGTTTAAACCATCCTCTATGGTTTGAACGCAACTCATACAAATCGAAGGCAAGTCCTAAATACGCGCTCCTGATTGGTTGAAAATAGAGTTGCGCTAGATTTTCTGACTTGCGTTAAATTGGGATTTCTTTTATGACACGGGTTTTTTGTAGCTATTGTTTTTTTTTTCTTTCATATATTAGCAAGAATATTTTCATTCAGTTGTTTATGTATATAGAAATTTTTAATGAATACCGCAAATCCGGATCGTTTTTAAAAAGATTTATGGCTGAAGAATAATCTGAATGATGATATGAAAACATACCTTGAAGTAGAAAAAAGATGAGAACAAAGAAAAAATGACGTCAATGGTTTTTATTTATTCATTTTATCTATTTATTTATTGATCAATATTTTAGCAGGATGCCCTCTCAACGAAATGTTGGTATCACGAGGGGTCCTGCATGATAAAAAGTACATGAACATATACAGTAAAAAGACTCAACAGTGTATATTATATATTAATAAAACTTAAAACAACTATTTACACTAATAGCAACACGATATAAACCATCTCCGAAAGATCAAGTCGAACGCAATGGTCGTTTGTAATGCTGTTGAAATCGGAACGGCCTTTCTCTGCCTCCGCTCGACTCAATTCCCGCAGAAACAGCCCATATCGTGTTTAAGAAATACATTACCACTGCATGAGCATATACAGTGGCAAAACTCGGCACTGTGTATTATATAGTAATAGCAACTTAAACATAACTATTTACACTAATAGCAACACGATATAAACCATCTCCGAAAGATTAGGTCGAACACAATGTTCGTTTATAATGCTGTTGAAATCGGAACCGGCCTTTCTCTGCCTCCTCTCGACCTAATTCCTGCGGAAACAGCCCATATCGTGTTTAACATGGTCACATATTATAAAACTCGGCAATTAACATGACTAAAATCAGTCAAACGTATATGTACATGAAGATTTACATGAAATACCGTATACCGAACTCTTTTCCCTAGGTTGAAAAAAAAAAAAAAAAAAACAAAAAAAGAAAAAAAAATCTGGAAAAACCTAATGGCAAAAAGATATTTAAGAAAATTAACGTTCTACAGTTCTATGTGATTGCAATGCCTCCTGGGCATTAACTCATTATTTGTGAAATTCTTTTGTTTGGTCTTCTCGAAAAGCTAGGGTTAGTATTTAACTTTCTCCTGCACATCATCAAATTCTAGACCTAATTGAATTCCATTACAATTTAACATATTATCATATTCTGATTCGTTACACTATTTCATTTATAGGAACTCGTATGTCATTTTCTGGCAATACATTGCAACGAGAGGAAATACATTATAAGAGACATCTCTCCTCATCAATACTTGGTGAAAATACACGGTAAGGAAAAAGTGAATTTCAAAATAGTGATATTACTGTTAAATTGTGTTTGTTGATTTTCCCTCGAGGATAATAGCGATCACTGATAAAACATCAGTAAGATAAATTGGAACAATGAAGGGTTTTTACCCAACTAAAAGTAAAAAAAAAAACACAAAAATCCCTTTTACCTAGCTCAAAACTCTCTTATATTCATAGAGAAATATAAGAAATGTAGATGGACAAATGAATCATAAGGTTTCCTTAAAAGAGGCCACGTTCAGAATTTTCATAGTTATACAGAGCTATTTGGTCCTAATGAGTCGGGTATCCGGACAGAGAAAATAGAATTGAAAATATACATGAGAATTTAATAAACTGCTTCGAAATTATTGTAGAAACTTTTCCAAAGGATATGCTTTGTACACTCACTTGATGTCTGATTGATGAAGAGTTTAATGTAAAATGTAGACAGATTGTTTTGATTAATTAGCGATCAAACACCCATCTCCGCCCTACAATCTGACCACAGGGGCGTTGGGTAATTATATACTTACGTCTCTAACAGCAGCACTTCCACCAAACTCACATCGGTAAAATTTTCTGTAGCCAAGACGGTCATCTGCAAAAAAAAACATAAAATCTTAGGACTATATGTATGTTCAAAGGCAGAGTACGCTCCCAGTGCGCAGGAAGACGCAGAGAAAACTCAAGGAATACACAGGAAAGACGTTCAACTGACTTTCAATAGGTCCGGCTTGCTTCCATGTTAACGTTAAAACAAACGTGCCTCCTGCGTATAGGTATACGTAAGCGTTTTTAGTTTACAGAGTGAACGCGCTGGACAGACGTTGACTTAAAAACCCACGGAGGCGTCGAGGTGTAATGGTACTGACTCTCGTCTTTCAATCAGAGCGTCGCGGTTCAAATTTCATCGAAGGCGTCAATTTAATTCAGCAAGAAATTCATCCACAATGGGCTGCACCAAACCCAAGTGAGGTGAATGGGTACCTAGCAGAAACAATAATTCCTTGAAATATTTGAGTACTAGAGTGGATACGTGAGCTATAACAATTCCATGCATTAATAAATATAAGAAAGAGAAATATGATTGAAAAGAAAGGGAAAAACAAAAACAAAGATTAGAAAACCTTTATACCTGCACATGGATTGTAGTTGACAGCTGTATCGAGTAGGCCTTGGTTTGGTGACGTCAGACCACCATTGATGACGAAACACCCCCCTCGTAGATATCGGTCGATGCCATTAGTCACACGACTCTGAAATGAATAGAGCGGTCTGCAAACCTGGATTGAGAAACGGATATAGATCGTAAAATTCTGTACATGTTATATTTCGTCTGTAGATACATGAGTTTGAATTGATTTATTCATTCTTCCTTTAGATATTTTCGAAAAATAATTGCCTTTATGGGTTAAAAACGATTTTTACAAATAAGGTATAATGCGTGCAAAGTCGAGAACAGCGCAATGACGTACGACGCAAAACGTCACCATGTGCATGTGATATCACTGTTGAAATCAATTTCTTACCATCATTCAAACATTTAAAAGTCTCTTATTTGACATCCGATTTACTTCAAACTTCGTTTTATCTTTTGTCTAATATTTCTGCTTTTAATCGATGCAATATTTTTCTGAGGCAGACCAAATATCTAAAGGTGGGGAGCTGCACTCTTTCCCGCAGTGTGTACGGGGTCCTACCCAAGGCTGAATAGTGCTAAGGAGCGCCAAAGACTGCCAAAAAGTGCCGAAGAGTGATAAAGAGTGCCAAAGAGAGTCCGATATACTAAACGACGAAGAGTGCCAAAGAGAGGGATCGATCTATTAAACGCCGAAGAGTCTGCAAATGATATAAACAACGCTGAAGAGTGTCAAAGAGTACCGAATAGCCACTATTTGGCGCTCTTTTGGCACTCTACGGCACTCTTCGGCTTTTGGTATGACCAAAGAGCTGTATGACCGCGTATACGTACCACTACGGATCCGTCCGGTCCCCCGCTCTGTAGCGTAGATCCTAGCCATTGGCCCGATGCGTTCGTTGTTTGAAAAACGTCGCCGCTTTCACTATTGGTCACAAACTCGTTTCCTGTCAAAATGAAAAAACAAAAAACAAAAAATGGAATTAATTTAGAATTTAGGTAATTTGGTTTCGTTAAGCTCCGGTCATATAGGGCCCCGGAAGCAACACGATTCAACACTACTCTTTGTTCGGAGGCAGTCAACTGTTGATCAACAAAGAGTCGTGTTGAGTCGTGTTGCTTCCGGGATCCTATGTGACCGGGGCATTACCGCATCGTACGTGCGGATGATTTTAATTCCTAGTTATGTCCAGTATTGATGACAAGATACAGGATTGCTCTCACCCTTTTCCTTTTAGTGTGGTCAAAATTAATACTGGATATTCTTTTCTTTTTCAAATTACACTCACAGAAAAATTAAGAATAACTTTTAAATGTGTATATGAATTTTGATTAATTATGGTTTTATACCGTTTGATACCGTTTGGAAATAACCAAATGCATCTAGTTTTTAATGTCACCAAACAAACTGTTATCAATTTCCCACATGAGTGATTTTTGTTATTGAATGATGTCTCCTGCTCCAGTACAAATCCTCAAAAGTGCCACAATTCTGAAATGGTACAATCGAAAAGTCATCCGTAACTCCTTTAGTAGTAGGGACTTTTTGCAAACAAGACGGGAGTGCCGATCACAACGTTAGCTCTAAGGTCCATTCAAGAAGTAACGTTGTGATCGGCCCTCCCGTCTTCTATGCTAAAGGTCCCTAGTAGATCCAAGATGACGGGAGGGGTCTCTTTGTCAAGATATTTGCTAAAATTATTCTCAGCGTTGTATTTTGAAATTTAAGCGACCAACTTTTCTTCTCCCTTTTTCTTTTTTGTTTTTTGTTTTTTGTTGTTGTTTTTTTTTTTTTTGGGGGGGGGGGGTCAGCATGGCGCCATGCAGCAAAAAGAAAGTGGGGGTGTCATACATAACTTAAGCCCCATAGGGCCCCGGAAGTAACACGATTCAACACGACACTAAACAAAGAGTCGTGTTGAATCGTGTTGCTTCCGGGCTTCTATGTGACTGGGGCCTTACCAGTTGTATCAACGATGATCTCTTGGCAATCAGTCTCTGAGGACGTGTTAGTTCTGGATGTATCTATAGGGCATTTGATCAGGGCCCCACTGCGCTCTATACCCTGGTCCGGTCTATATCCCTGGGAGTTGGCCCGGGGTGCTCCGACAAGTAACCTGAAATAAGAGAACTGGGAATATTAAAGATATGTAAGATGAGAGAGGGGAAAGAAGAGGACGGACAGGTTCAGGATGGAAATAAGGATGGAGATGGTAGACGGAATGTGCGCGTGTGTGTGTGATTGTTTGTGTGTGTGTGTGTGTGTGTGTGTGTGTGTGTGTGTGTTAGTGCGTGAGCGTGTATGGGTGTGTACGTGTATGTATGTGTGTAATTAAAAATGTGCATGTGTGTGGGGGTCGTGTTTGGGTGTGGTATGTATATGTTTGTGCGTGCGTGTGTGCGTGTGTGTGTGTGTGTGTGTGTGTGAGGGGAGAGGGAGAGAGAGGGAGAGAGAGAGAGAGAGGAGAGAGAGAGAGGGGGAGGGGGAGGAGAGAAGACGAAGTGTTGAGGATGAAGGGAGGGATAGAGGAGAGTAAGGGGTATATAGAGGGAGTGAAAGAGAGCGAGAGTGAGAGAAAACAAAAGGGGGGATTATAGAAGAAGAATGTGTGCAAAATATTAGAAGCATTGAGAGAGAGGGGGATTGGGGGTGGGGCAAGAGGAAGGATGCGGAGATAGGAAAACATTGTTTTATTAATTGATACAAACACAGAGTATTCAGTAGTTCAACCAGGAAAGTAAATGTAGCCTTCATTTATATTATTACAAAGCAAATAAGGAATTGCGACGAGTCATTTGACAAATTCAGCCTCATTATGATAATCACCGCTTTTATACAATAATTCCTGAAATCTGAAATGTTTATTTGAACAATGAATTAAACGAGATATTAGAGCACAAATTAATTGTTTTGGGGAAATTCCCGTTAAATGAGTCATCACTTTATTAATTTTCTCTGATCATGACCATGTGAAATTAAGTAAAATTGGTTTCTGAAGGGATAAAATATACCTACACTGCCAATCAACTATTCTTTTTTTTTTTAATCCTTCTGTGCTTAAAGATAGAATACTTCTTTTGCAGCCTAAAATTTGAATTTCCAAGGTTTTTGTGTTATGTTGAAGAGTACCAAATGTTAGAACAAATCACCGATCAATTAAGCACAAAGATTGGACCGTGGTCATGATAGGCGCATTTATAGTTATTCCAATAATAATTCTTCTATTCGGGCCTCGAACTAATGGACCGTGCGTTCAAAATTCAAAACAGCCGTTAACCCCTTTGTGACCAAGAGCGCAAGTGTCAACAAATTTTGTCTCCAATCTAAATAGAATGAAATGTAGTGCCATGAACATATTGCACAAAAGATTGTGAAAAAAAAATGAATGAGCTTTGGTTTGACCTAAAATGTGGAAAAATCTTAGTCTGGAGTAACCAGCCCATACTGAACCAATATTTTATCTTTTGATAAAAGACACCTTTTCATGCAGAGAAGTAGAGGCACATTTCGGAATTTCATTTTTCTTTCTACTTTTTTATTATTCTTTTGTCTGATCTCGGAAATAACCACGGAAATAACCTCGCATATGTCTGATAACAAACAAAATATCATTATCACCGTGATTGGGCGCTAAATATGATTTACCAGTCAAATTCGACTTTTAAAGGAGAGTCAGTTCATGAAAATATATGCTATTGTCTCGAAATGTGTGTCAGATATCATGTTAGACATCCGGTAGAATTCATAGTATTACCCGTTTCCAAAGCTGTATTTGGGCTTTAAAGGGGAAATTGTGTAAAATTTTGTTTTCCATTCGTCAAACATATTCAAGGTCCTCATGTTCATTGTATTTTGATGCACATAATTATTTTAGGTACAGTAAGTGGTAGATTGAATATGATTGAACATGACATAGGCCTACTGATTTCCTGAAAGGAGTGACAATGCAATTCAGCAAATGAACTTCGGCGAAATTGCACTTTCTATCTGCAAAAATAATGTGTTGAATAAAACTCCCCCCCCCCCCAAAAAAAAAAAAAAAAAAAAAAAAAAAAAAAAAAAAAAAATAAAAAAAAAAAAAAAAAAAAAAAAAAAAAAAAAAAAAAAAAAAAAAATGGCTAAATCATAAATGACAGATGTTTACTATACAAGACAAAAACAGAATATGAAATAGGCAAGTTTACTAATAAATGTAAATGTTATATACGTAATCTTAAAGTTGTTCTTGACAACCATAAAGCATGCCCGACATAGCAACAAGTAATTGATGCAAACTTGTTTTCAAGTACAGTAGTTCAATTGTTGCTGGCTAATTGGAATCTATGGTAAATGTGCCTATTGCGCATAGCAAAAGGGCAACTACTTTGTCTTCATGGGAATGGGGGTTCGAAGACCATACGAAGACATTCTTTATCCATGCTGTCTTGAGAAATGAAGAAAAGAAGGAAAGAAAATGGGGTATTTCATTGCCCACACAGGTTTCAATTAATGTTCATTTGGGGGATACTGTGCCTAAGTAGGCCTACATGCATGACATGTGGGATATAAGAGGAATCATAATAGTATCATGGCTCCGGTGTGACGGTCAAGATTTTATTCGCCAGCAAACCGCGGCGAAATGCGTCCAAAAGACAAAATTCACGTGGACGGAATAATCGGCCACCACATTGTCCCTCATCTTTAAACCTATCAAACGACCGCAGTTTGAATCCCAACTATATCGTTAATTTTCTTCCCCAATAATTTGATACACACAGTAATGCACTTAACCCAGGGGAAAATGTGTGTCTGGTAGTTATCCATTCCTTTAAATATAGCATGGTTGACAAAAAATGGTACTTAGTATCAAGCGCAGTAGTCTTGCACTTTACGGAGTGTCCCTACAGTAGCGCTTTGTATCCTCTGGAAAATCGCTATATAAATTCAAATATTGTTTTCATTATTATTATTATTATTATCATCATTATTATTATCATTACTAAAAAAAGTTTTTGTAAAACTCGCCATGTTCGGGGTATATCATTTACCGAAAAGCATTTCTTTCAAATGAATGGGCTATATTTCATCAAAATCGGTCCCGTCAGTCCAAAGTCTTGCGGATAATTTCACTTTTACTGGAGCAATGGGAGAAAATGGGGATACGGAGTGAGGTGATTTAAACACGCCATATATTTGATCTGACATTGCTTTCCATACATAACCAAATTCTTCAACTATTTAGCTATACGGATTTTTATCAAATAAAACTCACACGTCTATATACTTAAAGGGGAATTACACCCAGACAATACTGTACGTTCAGTTAATGAAGAAAAATCAGATGAATAAACTGTGAAAATTTGAGCAAAATCGGATAATCCGTTCAAAAGTTATGAATTTTCAAAGTTATTATTTCCACCTATTCTGAGCATCCTTGAATTGGCATGCGTATAGCTAATTAGCACAATCTGTGATGTCATACATGGAGAACTCCTCATTCACTTTGTATATAAATGTATTAATAATGGATCAATATCATATTTCAAATGAGGAATCAACACCGTTATTTCTGGAATGCTTGCAGAATTGATGTGGCTATAATATATTTAACCGAAGAAACAAAATTTTGTCTACTTTTCTGGAAAAAGAGGAAAATGTGAAATTTTGTGTACAAAGCGAATGGAGAGTTCTCCATGTTGGCAGTCATTTTGAGCTTGTACGTTTGCCAATTTAAGGAGCCCATGAGGGGTGTAAATCAAAACTTCATAACTTTTGAATGGATTGTCCGATTTTGCTCAAATTTTCACAGTTTGCTCATCTTATTTTTCTTCATTTAATGAAAGCAATCTAATGTCCGAGTGTAGTTCCCCTTTAAAAGAAAACACTGACAGGGTTATTGGCCAAAGAAAAAATATCCTGAATAAGGACAGCTTGCAGGAAATTGAGATCTACCAACTTCACAAAAGTGAGAAGAATCACAAATTATCTTTAAGAAAAATAAATAATAATGGAAAAGTCTAAGCAATTGCTATCCATATGAAGAGAATATTAATTTCAAATCCATTAATACCTCCCTTAACATGAATATAATATAAAATACCAATTTATCAGTAGCGGGCTTGTCACTGGGATGGTTTCGTGATGCGAATGTCATTGATTCGGGCCCTATTTTGGGCATTGTCGCAAAAGTTATTGATATCTTTAGGCTTCTTACAGTCAAATTTCAAGATTCAATATTCGTTTTATTTCATTTATTATCCAAACTTACTTAATCAAATAGTCTGTTAACAATTGACTCTCTCATGAAGTCGCAGTGGTGTAGTGGTCATGACTCTCGCCTTTCAACCAGAGGGTCGTAGGTTCGAGTCCCACCTATGGCGTCAATTTCCTTCAGCAAAAAATTCATCCACATTGTGCTGCACTTCAATCCAGGTGAGGTGAATGGGTACCTGGTAGGAATGTTTATTCCTTGAAACGCCAAGTGCGCTAATGAAGTGGCTGCCGGGCTAAAGCCAGGGTAATAATGCTGTAATTATAGAGCACTTAGAGAATTCTTCAGAAAGAGTTGATAAGCGATATATAAAAGCCGTTCATTATTAAATTATTTATTAGGAATTTTCCCTCTCATTTCAATTAAGTAATTCAACAAGCTTTTTCTAAATGTGTACGATGAAACCGAAAGTGTTAATGACCGTTTAATTAAATCCAACTTGATTGATAGGAAGTCATTTGCACTGATAATAGATTATAGTTCACCATTGATTATTGTTCACTAATTTGTATATTATATAGTTCACTGATATTGTTGAGAAATTCAGCCATAGTCATCGCAAAGTGACAATGGATGCATTTCTAAACAATATTTCTTTTTCTTTCAAATTGATCACCAGTCATGTAGGAGCACATAGGAGCCGCAGTCATATATCGAAGCCCCCCTCCCCTTCAACAAACCTCGATTGCCCGGTTAGGGTTTTAAGTCCATCGAAAGAAATGCTTTTTAAATGATAAATGACGCCTTCTCATGCGCAAAATGGATGAAAATTTCAGAATTTAATTTGGGGTGTATACCTTTATAGTATTCTTTTTTTCGGAAATGACATCGCATATGCCAGCTAGCGGACAAACTATCATTATTACCGAGAAAAGGCGCTAAATATGATTTAACGATCAAATTCAAATTTTAAAGGAGAATAAATTCATAAAAATGTATGCTAATGTCTAAAAATGTGTGTAAGATATACACACATGTATGTCATGTTAAAATTCCGGTAAAATTCACATTTCGTAATCGTTACCAAAACTGTATTTGGGTATCTAAGAACCGTTGAAGTCCAATCATTGACCTATTATAAAATGGACTGTCGATGATCTTATTCCTTTGCTTTAATCGACGGAGATCTACCGACAGATTTGAAATTCGCGCATGAAGGCATTTTTTTGCCACACATGGGGTGGAACACCCTCCTCAGCCATAAGACTGTTCTTCTGACATGTCTGAGGGATCAAAAACAAGTTAAAAATACATGCAAATTATACAACAAAAATACAAATTTTCTTTACTTTGTATAATTTGTTTGATATACCACAATGTGTATGAAAAAAATGTAATCAGAACAAAATGTTGGCTGTACATGTCAACGACGTTCAAATGAATAAATTCCAAATTCCAATAAGATATACAATGTAAACAGAGATATTAAATGGTTACATAAAATAGATAAGCATGTAAATACAAACATGAGCAAAATATGAACAAAATGAGGCATAAAGAACAGGGGCCCGTAACATAAATATTTCCAATCAGTCGTAAGATCGTTATCCATCGCAAGTCTATGAGAAATCATATACTAAAGTTTGCGATTGATCGCAAAATTTACTGTATCTCTTTAATGTTACGGGCCCCAGGGCGGTGGTCTCCTTGAGGGATATCTTCTTCAGAAGATTGTGACTCGAGCTGAAAGATCTGTTATTACGTTCTGTTGCGTAACATGGAATTACACTCATGAAATAAATCTACTTATTTCAAAAGGTATAATATGTATCTAATGATTGGAATATGCGTTTCAATATATAAGTATTTGATTTAGAGCTAAATCACCATTTTCTGAGCCAAGTTATCGTCTGCTTACATTTGCTGAGGGCTGCCATTTTATTATTGGTACGAGAAAGTATTTTTATTCCCAAATAAAAAAATTCTTGATTGGTTATAAAAGAATTTAACATTTGAGAAAAAAATATTATATAAATGTGGACATATATTTTATTATTTGACAATGGTCTAATGTCCCTTAAAAAGTCATTTTTGTGCATTGAAATTCTTTTTTCTTCGCATACATGACGTATAACATGGAGTAATGACGTATGACATGGTGAATAACATGAAGCTTCTTCAGAACAAAACGAATGAAAGAAAGGAATCTGTTTTATCGGTTGGCTATTTAAACCATTGTATATGACTTTCTAAAGCGTTATACAATCAGATGAAGACCAGAACAAAAAGAAGAATCTGCGGTACAGGTTGGCCTTTTAAAGTCATGCATTCGTGAAATATAGGGTCATTGACAAAACGCTACGTTTTCACATGTATTCAAACAATAGAATACAATACCTGGAAGGCTTGCTGAATAAAGGAAATTCTGTTATGCCAGGCAAGCTCACTGAAAGTAAATTTCTTTAGTATAAACAGATGATTTGAAAACTGAATTATTTATCACAATGCTTACTAAAATATTGAAAATCTATCATGCATTTTTTCCAACATAACGTATTTTATTCGCCAAAGATTGAACTATTTTAAGGTTTTATGAATATTTTCCTCGCCATTGAGAATGATATCAATGGATATTGTCGAAATATCTGTTCTGAACAAAATGGCAGCCCCCTTGTAATGTGATAGCAGACGATAATCTGTTCTAAAATATTGGGAAATTTACGCTTTTCTGAATTCATTGTAGAGCTTGATCCAGTCCAAATAGTATAGAAATGTGACACCTTTCTTATAGGTTCATATTATCCTCTAGGGGTTATTCTCCTTTAAAAACTGTTGGGGGATCTCCCCTTCAAATGAATAGAGATCTTTGGGAGTCCATATTTAGCAAGTACATTTCTAAACCATGCTAATATATGAGTTGCATGGATTTTTTTCCTTTGTGGTTACAGCTTGTAGCCACTTGATGATTAATTTGATATACTGAAAGTTGTCGTACAGTTCATATTAATTGCCACTTTCACTTTTATGTATATAGAGCTGGTAATTATTAATTTTGAGGCACTGGGATCAAATTAATTTAAAGGCCGGGTCTGTGCCACAAAATTCTTGTTTTAATTACATATTAAAACTAATTTAAATACATTTAAAAAATTGTATGTACAAAGTGAATCAGAAGTTGTCCGACATTGAGGTCACATATTCCGGCGAAGTTGCCGAACGCACGGATCCACATCAGCGGCAGTGATCGTCAGGTCTCTCTAAATATGAAAATTCATAACTTTTGAACAAATTGTATGATTTGCTCAAATTTTTGGTTTTGTTATTTTGATTTTTCCTCATCCACTGAGAACATGACAATTCCGGGAGTTTGTTTCCCTGTATAAACGGATCATCGATGTAAGATCGGAAGTACACAAATGTAACATTTGTCCCTCCCTATCCTGGTCTGTTGTCTTGATTTTTGACACCCAAATCATCTGCCCAAACTTTACACTAATGGTAGACTCTATACAGTACTAGAGATAGTGTTCCCCATCTGTGGATGGAAAAAATAAGATGTATGTATTTATGTAAAAAATCTCCCAGTACTACCGCCTGGTCTAACAAAGCTATTTCATTTTGTTATATCCTAGCAGAGAGATTGGAATCTTATAAAGTCCCCACCTCCCTGATGTTTTCATAGTGTGTTGGTATTTTGCTATTGGTCGTGGTTTATTAATATACCTGCCATGAGCCCGAGAAGGATAGGCCTAATTTTAAAATGCACTACATGTAATTCAAATAGAACTTGAATTGCAAATAAACATTGTAATATTTTTGCAACTACTTAAAGACAGTATGTTAAGTGTCATGAAAACACTTCAAGTGCGGTTAGTGTATATGATTTTTAAAAAATAGCACTTCCGTGTTTAGTAACTTTACGCCCCATAATATAAGCAACATGATTTGCATCGCAACTGATCGGCAGATAACCCGATGTGGTTTCAGGGGGACTCTACCGAGATAGTTAAATGCTCTCAGTGTCCACATTCAATAAGAACTGGGAAAATGTGAGCTAAATTGTATAAATTGCTCAAAATTAATAATTCTTCCCAATTGCATCTATCCCCATATTGATTTTTTTTTTTTTTTTTTTTTTTTTTTTTT